>JBBPBX010074169.1:0-17644 GCA_038048925.1 Garcialebias charrua
CTGCGAAAATAAATTGTAAATAAATCGAATTTTCACTCAAACATCTCCTAAAGCTAAGCAGTTGTAAATGTCCATCCAGTGATTACTTTCTATAAGTTTCATCAAAATCTGTCCAGTGGTTCTTTAGCTATTTTGCTAACAGTAAAACACTGAGCTAACTGTAGTTCAGACCTCCAGAGAGCAGGGGGCCGTGCTGCGACAGAGTGAAGGCTGGTTTATACTTCTTGTCGCACGTCTTTTACCCCCCGTTGAGTGAAAAAAGTTGCGCAACTTCCGTCTGCACTCCCGCTGCGATCCCCCGGTGACAGCCGTCCTATACATTGCCCCCAGTCAGCACTGCGAGACGCTGAGGTTGTGGCTCGGAGCATGTGATTGGTTCAAAGTTTGTGGGCGTTTTTTGTTTGGATGTTCATACATGGTGTATCACACCACTACCCACTACCCGCTACTCTTTTAGAAACTGGTTTTTGTTTTTGCTTTGACATGGATAGTTTTGAAGAGAAACTCGCCGAGGCGGTCCGGAGGTTTGTCTTTGCAGTGGCTGGACACATACATTAAACACCGGGGGACGACTACAAACATTACAACAGCCGACATAACGGACTCACAAATCGAGGTAATGGAGCCTATCATTATATTAAATCCGTTTGTCCTGATAAAACAATCATGCTAGTCTACTTTTTAGAAAAAATTAAGTGATTCATTATAAAAGCTTAAATATAGGGAGTGCGCGTGACGTATGCAGTGGGAGGGAAGAGGGAGGGATTACTATAATGTCAGTATATATATATAATACAGTCGTTTCCAAGTATAAACACTCAATGCGGTCGGTGACACAATTACGTCATCGCTGGGCCGCAGCCGTACGTCTTGCATGAAGTATAAACAAAGTTTGAGTCAGAGCAGAGGAGGCTTCTGTTGGACACATGAGCTGGGAACGGTCGGTGGACCCTAGCGGTCGAAAGTGGTACTGCCTGCGCCCCTAGTTGCCGAAAGTGGTACTGCACCATTTTTTTTTCGCCAAAATGCATGGAAACGGTCATATCTCAGCCAAAAATTGGTCAAAAAATATGGGGGAAAAATCCATAAATATGTTTCTTAGCCCTAGAAGTCGCAGGGCATGCAAATTAGGCAAAAAGGTGTGACTTATAGGCCAGAAAATACGGTAGTTAAAGTCCAGTAACTTGTCTTCACATCGGCACCCTCCAGTAGATATATACTACCTGCATATGTTAGGGACACAGACTGAGAGGCACTCCCAGCCTCGTTGGTTGCCAGACAAGTGTAGTTCCCAGCATCCTCTGGAAGGGCTCCTCTAATGATCAGTATTCCATATTGGTTTAGGTTCAGCCTGTAACACATAATTAAACAATTCATGTTTCTTGACGCGTTAAAATGAACAAAACCAGATTTCATATCAAGCTCTTTTTTTCTTGCGATGCCTACCGGTATTATAGTATGTTTTGTAAGACATTTCTATATCTGTTATAAAAAGTATTTAAATAACTCTTAAATTAGTTAATTTTTTCAAATCTGGGAAACAAAATGTGGCGTGTGTGATGCAGCAAGAAAGGGACAAATGGTTTTCTGAATCCTCTTTGCCAGAGGTGCTGAGAGTTCCCTTACCTCAGCTGATTAGTTAGGAACTTATTTCCTCGGCTCCAGGTGAGCTGGGGAGGGGGGAAGCCGGACGCCGAGCAGACGAAGCGGATCTCATCCCCTCGGGTGAAGGCCTGGGTCTGGGGGTGAACTTCTACAGAAGGAACCTCTGTGGTTGGCGTCAAACACAAGAGAAAAACAAAAGCAACAACCATGACTCAAGGCTGCATGATGTCATTTATAACTTCCCTATGATGAGACGGACAACAGTGGGCTTGAAGCAATTAGCAAGTGGCTAATGTCTGACATCATGATTCTGTTGGGACATGCCTCGTTTTTGTTTTTTGGCTGTTTACAAAACTTACTGAGAGTGTGCCTACAATAACAGACATATTTTTCATCAGTTGCCAGTTCTGGCTGATGTGATCTGTTTCTGTGGAGGAAGTAGCTCAGTGGGACTGAGAGGCAGTTAGCACAGTAATGGAAACCAGATGACGGGGGCCTTAGAGGAGTCAAGAGACGTCGGTGTGTTAAGTGTTTAAACAGATGATCAGCGGAGCATCGTCCTAACGTACCTGGGACGAGAAGCCACACCGTGATTCTGCTGTCTCCGTAAGTGTTGGTGGCCACGCAGTGGTACGCTCCGGCATCCTGAGCCCGAACCCCGCTGATCTGCAGAATCGAGTCAGCCAGCAGTCGCACCCTTCCAGCGCGCGCCCTGATGGCGTGACCCGCCCGATGCCAGGTCACGTTGTGGCGCATGGAGCCCTCCACCTGGCAGGAGAGCACAGCCACTCCTCCAACAGAGGAAGTCACGTTCACCGCTGGCTTCAAGAGCGGAGGAGGCTCTGTTTGTGTGGAAACAGCAGCAAAACATCAAGCTGCTGTTATCAGCAGCGAGCAAACAGAACAAACATAGTTTACCTTTCAAAGCTAATGTTTGTGCTGGCATGTAGCATCCTGAGAGTCCAACTTAATCTAATCTCTGCTTCATGTCTTAAACATCAACCAGATGCAAATGGTTGATGTTTAAGACATGAAGCAGAGATTAGATTTTTTTCTAAATGTCTGGACTTCATTTCAAAGCCCTCCTTGAACAGCAATGTGTGCATGATAAATCACTGAGGTGTGTGTGACATACCTTGAACAGTAAGCTGTGTTAAGGCCCGTCCTTGTCCAACGCTGCTCTGAGCTATGCACTCATATGCACCTTCGTCCTCACCTGAAGCAAGTGCAATCTCCCAGGATGCTACAGCAGAAGTCCTGATACAAAGACACATGTGGTTGGCTGGAGTCTAACAATGGTAACAAGCTCTTATTTCATAATGAATCTAATTAGTACTTTTGGTAAATGTGCATAGCTTTCATCAGAAGTCAGCTGTGATTCATGAGTGTAATTCAAAGCAGACTATCAACAGCAGGAAAGGATCAACACTTTGTTAATTTCTCAAGATGACACAATCAAAGATGTAATGTTCACAAAACTGATTGTGTATACCCCCCTTCTTGACAAATGAGCTAATAAAATGTGCAAGTCAGGCAGTACACATGCCTTACAGACAAGCTCACTGGTGAGAGGAGCGAGTGTCTTTAAAGCAGGTCCTGTGTGCATGTAGCTGTAACAGCTGGGAGCCGAGATGGGGTACAGCAGTGTTCTCAAACTGGGGTCCCTGGACCCCTGGGGATCTGCGAGACAGCGCTTGGGGGTCCGCAAAAAAATATATTTTTATTTTTATTTTTTACAATTCAATTCAGTTTATTTATATAGCACCAAGTCACAACAGAAGCCATCTCAGGGCACTGAACAGAAAAGAAAATCACATTCTTAAAAAGTAAATTAGTAACTTATTTATCTGAGGAGCAGACTGCTTTGAATATGTAGTGATACACCCTGGTCTCTGAAACTGTTTCTGACTGCTTCTGACTTTCACCTTGAATCCTGATAACGTCAAGTAACTCCCTCCCACTGGTCGAGCTGACCAATTGGGAAGGAGTAAGTCACTGACGTCAGATCATTTTAAAAGTTCTAAGCTTCCTGGAACTTTCAGTTCTGTGAGGAAGTTGAGATGTGAACTTTCTCTTTGAAGCTGGGAACGTCCGACCATGAGCCAAAGGTCCGCGTTTCTCAGCAAGGTTTTACAGCACATCAGCTGTGAACCCATTCGAGTGTCACAGTTTCAAGCTGTGAATTAATCTCCTTTCTGGAACATTTTATCTTGAAAAATCAACCGGAAACTGCCACTGTTTCTGTCATTCAAAGCGGACGCAGAAGATGCTGAAAGGTAACGTCTAAGGCTGCTCTGCCTTCTCTCATTCGGACGTCAAGGAAGCTCTGTTCTTGACTGATCATCTGGCAAGGTAAAGAGTCGTCAATGTTACCAGCGTACCTGCGGTTTAGCTGAAGAGTCGCATGGAAAGTGTCCTTTCTGGTGAACACTTCAAGATAATAACCTTCCCAGATAATTCCACTCCTATCCTTCCTTTCTCCTCCTAAACTCTTAAACTTCCTCCTTATCTTCCTAAGCCAGTAACAATAAGTTAAAAGTGCCTGCAGACATAAGTAAATATGTCATCTTATTACTTGTTCTGTTGTTCTGTTCTGTTGTTCTAAAGTTGAAGTTGTCAACAGTTAGTTAATAAGAAATTAATCAGAACCAATCCTTCTGTACATATGTTGATGTAATTTTATGATTCTCTTAAATAAATGATTCATCTCCTGGTGAAGCAGGTTCACGAATGAGGGAAAAATGGAGCGTGAGATCGATAGGCGGATAGGTGCAGCATCCGCAGTGAAGCGGGCGCTGTACCGGTCTGTCGTGGTGAAGAGAGAGCTGAGTCGAAAGGCAAAGCTCTCAATTTACCGATCGATCTACGTTCCCACCCTCATCTATGGTCATGAGCTTTGGGTTGTGACCGAAAGAACAAGATCTCGGATACAAGCGGCTGAAATGAGTTTTCTCCGCAGGGTGTCTGGACTCTCCCTTAGAGATAGGGTGAGAAGCTCAGTCATCCGGGAGGGACTCGGAGTAGAGCCGCTGCTTCTCCACATCGAGAGGAGCCAGTTGAGGTGGCTCGGGCATCTGGTTAGGATGCCTCCTGGACGCCTCCCTGGTGAGGTGTTCCGGGCATGTCCCACCGGGAGGAGACCCAGAGGAAGACCCAGGACACGCTGGAGGGACTATGTTTCTCGGCTGGCCTGGGAACGCCTTGGGATTCCCCCAGAGGAGCTGCTCCAAGTGGCTGGGGAGAGGGAAGTCTGGGCCTCCCTACTTATGGTGTAGTCACACCGAACAGCGTTTTGGCAGCAGGAGCGTCCAGTTTACATGTAAAGTCAATGGTGGACGCGCTTCCAGCCACGTCTTGGCGTCGGGCGTCACGTCGCGTGCGTGTTGAGCGTGCTGGGAAGCGTTTTTCCGTGCACGTGAACCGGCTTCAGCCTCCAAACCGCGCATTCAACATGCTGAAGATTTCGCGGTTCAAACTTTCAAACGCCGCTCAACTCTCCCTGATTGGTTGGTGTGTCAACCAATCAGGGAGAGTCGGGTGGAGAAGAGAGGGGGAGAAGAGAGGAGGAGAAGAGACGGGGAGAGTCCCCCTATGTGACGCGGAAACGAGGGTGCGCGCGCACTATGTGACGTATGGACCTTACCAAGCTCCGCCCACAGGGCCGCGTTTCATTGGCTAATACCCATAACACGTCACAGCGCAGCTTCCACGTGCGTGCCGGTCTCACAAAACAAACGCTACGGTAGCGTTTGTGAGACCGGCACCACATGCTACTTACATTGCTAGCTAGCATACGTGCAGATTTTTTCTGCGTCAGGGCTGGAAAAATGCTCCTCCACCGTCAGTGGGGTATCTGTACAGGAGATGTCAGGTACCCTGACCGTATTTGTGGAAGTAAAATTCACCGTTTCCCTATATGTGAAACTGAATGCCTTGCTTGGATCAAAGCTTGTGCACGACCACAAAACTGAACAATTATTTCTTTCACCAGCAGAGAAGGGTTGACCTGCTTTTGAAACCTGCTAGTTAACAACACGCGGTCACGATGAGAGAAAGCCACAGTTCACTGAACGTCCTGGAAGTTGGGAAGAAACAGCTCCGCTAACCCCACATGAGCTAGCTAACGCAACGAGCTCTACTGTCGATTTCACCTAAAACTGCACAAAATCGTGACACGAAGGCTGGATTTTAACTAACACACCGGACGGCTGAGCTCGTTAGCCCTCACAAAAGTCGCTGTCGGCGTGTTTAGCAGCTAAAGCAGCAACGGCTAACCAACCACTTAAGGAATGAATGGAGATTACAGTTAGCATTAGCTTTGCGACCAAGGCACACAAACTTTTGCCAACAATAGAAATCGCTGATTTCAAAAGTAACCCTCAAAACCATGAATGCCTGACTTACCCAGCCTTGCAGAACAATAGGCATCAGTGATCCTGTCCACAGCTGTAATAATGCTGAGCCTGAGCGTGTGAGGAGCTGATGTTTTCCCCATCAGACGGTAGCATTAGCGGTGACGCGCACGCTGTTTGGAGGCATCGCGTGGATCAAACAACTTGATAACGTCCAAAAAAAAAAAAACATGAACTTGTTGGTTCCCCTGTCCATTGTCATGGCTGATATTTTGTTGGAATCTGGCAGAAATGATACACTATTCGACTCAAAAATACCCTGCAGTCAGTCGACGCCATGTTTTCCATTGACACCAAAGCTGCGCTTGGGAGACGTGCAGCCATCTTGGAGCTTAGGGGGCGTTTCTGGGCGGAGCTTGGTAAGGTCCATTGTTTGTTGGTCACAGAAAAGACCCGCGAGGTCGTGTACTATGGAAGAGAAACTCATTGTAGCTGTGTGTTCGCGACAAGTCCTTCACGACCAGTCAAGTCTGCTCAACAGAGACGGAAATAAAAAGCTCCTCGCCTGGCGGAGTGCGCAGGACTCTGTGCGCAGGACTCTGTATACCGGTAAGCTCCTCCCACACACCCAGCAGCTGTTTCGCGTTCTGGCGTTCTGGTCCAAGTAGGTCTGGACACCAAGTGCGTCCACTTGCGTGCGTGAGGAGCTTTTTGGAGGTTGAAAAGCTGTTTGGTGTAACCACACCATTAGGCTGCTACCCCCGCGACCCGACCCCGGATAAGCGGACGAAAATGGATGGCTGGATGGATCTCCTGGTGAATCAACATAAGTTAACGTTTCAAGCCTGTTACATCTTCTCATCTGAACACACAATCTATGTTTAAATCCTGAAAAAGAGAGAACTCGTTAATATTTGATGCTAAGATTATGTCAGGTGTAAACGTGCTCATTCTTACATTTGGTACTGTACAGTCAGTAAATCTGACCAGTACATAACCCATTACAAATATAACTTCATCGCAGACTCTCATCTTGAGCAAGCTTAAGGGAAACAGTGGAAAGGAAAAACTCCCTCATGAGGAAGAAACCTTTGGCAGAACAAGGTGCAGGACAAGCGAACATCTGCTTCGACTGGTTAGGTTTGAGAAGAACAGATACACCATGGCAGGTCAAGAATCACATGTTAAGATAGAAATAGTATCAAATGAAAACTATTCTATTTTAACAATTAATTTTAAGAAATTAGGTCAATTTGTCCTCCAGTAGTCAGTCTTTGGCAGCATAATAAGCCTTGTCTTAAAAAGCACGTAGATGTTTAACAACCCATTAAAATACAGTACACCAAAATGCAGGAAATCACATCTACTTTATTCAAAATTTTCTCGGGGAGGAGCCACAGACACCCCACGGCCTGCCCACTATTTGCATTCCAACATCAATTGGTTTATAAATTAACCTGTTAATTGATATGACTACAGTTATAATTCTATTCAGTTTTATGTAAAGAGTTTTCTATAATAATTTGAGGACGTGGCAACACATTTATTATGTTCATTTTGTGAATAGGTAAAATTTTAAAGTGGTTTTTGATACTTTTGATTTTCTCAAGACTTTAATTTTTGGAAGCTGAAAAAAAAAATTGTAAGTGTGTCTTGAATGAAAAATGCCCCATGTTTAAAAGTATAAAAATTGTATTAAAACTATTTAAGAGTAAGTATTTTGGGGGAGTGGTCGCATAGAGGTTAGAGAAGATGGGCCTGTGATCGGAAAGTCGCAGGTTCAACTCCCGGTAACGTAAACATCAAAATATGGGTGAAACACCCACACCTGCCTCCACTCTCATTCAACCCACTCTGGGCCTTGTAAGTGGTCCCAAAAAGTGTGAGAACCCCTGGGGTAGAGGTAGAACAGCCGACTTGGGACCAGAAAGTCGGTTCGACTCCCAGTCATTCCCACATGTTGTGGTGTGTCTGAGCAAGACACCTAATCTGCTGGTGAAGATTCTCATTCGTCTAGGACATGATAAAATCAAAAAAGGTGTTCAATACAGGATCAACTGGACTTTATTTGTTGCAGAAAACGTTTCGACTGGGAGTCGAAACGTTTTCTGCAACAAATAAAGTCCAGTTGATCCTGTATTGAATGCCTTTTTTGAAGACACCTAATCCCTAATTGCTCCCCAGGTGCTTACACACCTGCCCATTGCTCCACCTGGGGGTATCACACGTGCAATGTGTTAAATGCAGAGAACTTATTTTGCCATTGTATGGGAAAATATGAGGATGACAATCTCAGACTTCCCTTCCCCCCAGCTGAAGCCATAGTGAAGGCAAGCCAGATGATCCAGAGAGCAGAGCAAAGACTCACTGGAAGAGCTTCTCTTCTCCCAGCGTGATCCCGCTTCTCGTGAATCTCAGCCTGTAGGGAATGTCGCTCTGCACGGAGCAGCCGATCACAGCCGGCTGCATGTGGAAGCCTTTCACCACATCCGGCATTCTCACAACTGGGGGATCTGCACAAGGGAGGAAACAAAGGTTAAAGTTGACAGAAAAGATTAATGAGGTGTAAGAAGCCCTGGAGAGTGGTTTGGGTGTGATGTGTCCACAGGGAGGGTGGTTGCTGCCTTGCCTGGAATGATGTTGCTGTAGGAAACACTGGACAGCCTCTGGAAGTGGAAACCCATCTCATCGTTGCCAGATACCTTGATGAAGAAGCTCTGAGGAGGCGAGCGAAACTCCGGGAGAGTCCACAGCCCTTGTTGGCCGAGGTCAGAGGGCAGAGGTACAGGGATTGTGCGTAAGGAGCGGCCTGAACCTGACACAAGCTCCACGTGGCTCAGAAAACCTGGGGGCTTCAGGCCTGTACATTTTAACACAACATGAGCTGGAAGTCCTGAGGAGAAAAGAAAAGAATGAAGTCATCTCCAGCACAAACTGTGAACTCAGATTCAGTCCGCTAACAGAAACCTATTTTTATTTTACAGAAAAGAGCTACAAGGATTATCACTAGAAAACATTATTACCATCCATCAAATGTTTTGTTTTGCAAATTGAAATTACTGAAATTTTATGATTTGGTTGACTATAATTTTTTTTATATTGTACAAAGCTCAGAACTTCACATTACCCTCAAATATCCAAACGTTTTTTGTAAAAAGAAAAAGTACTGTACTTACAATCTTAAGGGTACAGATATTTTTGTTATGCCACAGCGTAGTAGAACTAGTTATAGGTCTACTTTAATTTATGGAATAGGTCAATGGCTTAGAAAATGATATTAAAGTTGCAAAATCAATGCCTTTGTTTAAGAAAATGATTAAAATTAGGTTTCTGGAAAAATACATATTTTTCCACCGGGCTTTCAGTGTGGCTGCCCCCCACCTGTGGAACTCTATTCCTGACTGCCTAAGAGCTCCACAGTCACTGGTTGACTTTAAGAGCGACTTGAAGACCTTTCTTTTTAACCAAGCATACTCTACCTCCTCATGATTCTACCTTTGATCTTAGTTGTTACTGTTATTGATTTTACTTGTTTTATTACTTGTTTTATTGACATTTAATTCTGTTGCACTTTGTAGCACTTTGAGATTTTCATTAATGAAAAGTGCGTTATAAATTGAATTCATTATTATATAAATTCATTTGTATCAAAAATTTATGCATTGTACAGTATGATGAGTTATTTATTGTGTAATGTTTTTGGTGGATTACTGTTGTTTGAATTAAATGTTTGAATTAATTTTGTTAAAAAAGGGGCAGACATAATAAGATTTTATCTTCTTCTGCTTCCTTTCATTTCGTGTACTGTTTGGTTTTTTTTTATTTACGTGGTGTTGTAAATAGTTTTGTTTTTTGTGTTCTTTTAAATTTGAAATGAATACATTTATTAAAATTTTAAAAATAATAATAAAACCTGTCTGCACCTTTAACTGGTCTCTCTCTGGTGTGGTTAAACTCCAAGACAGGTACAGTAGAAAAACCAGCCCTGAAGTCCAGACTGCTGACACCCGTGACCCTCAGGGTGTGTCGCCCGCTGCAGCTCACCTGCACAAACAAAGCACCAGAGTTCAGTGATGTAGTTGTCAGCAGAAATAAAGTTTGATTGATTCTCCTGAAGGGAAGTACCTTGAGTCTCCAAGTTCCTGGTCTGGGAAACTTCAGGTTGACGACTCGAGCAGAGTTGGGAATATTCAAGAGCTCTGTAAGACCCTGCTCAACTCCAACTTCTCGACCTTTGGAAAGACCAAACAACAAATTATTCAAAGTGTCGTGCGTATTTTATCAACATTTTCGCTGAGTAGGAAATGGTGGAAAGAGCAAAACTGTGACAACCAAGGGGATCGCTCAGCTCGATTTGTGGCGCCGGACCGCTGAGCGACACTGTGACCTCTCTCAGGCTGGGGTCAAAGGGCACTTCCCATTTATTCTCCTGGGCACGGTCATGGTTGGAAGACAGCAGGTGGACTTTCATGGCCTGAACGGTCTCTTCTACCCACTTCAAAACCTGGCAGATGAAAAACAGCATTACTATTCAAAGGAAACACGTTAATAAGTGCATGAGGCAAACTGAGAGAATCTGTCCTCAACTTTGAAAGATCCCTTCTTAAAAGACATGACCCACCATGTTTTCAAATTGCATCGCCATTAATATTTAGTAGTTAATTAAATAATAAAACAGGAGCGTTTATTTATATTGTAGAGAAATAACGCTAAATGTGTTATTTCATGTTTTTTAGCAGTTTTTAGCAGCAGCTCCGGGAAAATCTGCCCCTCTCCATATATGGGCATTGACGTCACTGAAGTATCCGCCTTGAATGCATGCGGAGTTATAACAAGCATGCATCAACGTAGCTTCATTATTGCAGCGGTGTTTTATCTTATTAAAAAGTTCTACAAAATAAATAAAAACAGAGCGCTGGTCCAGCTGTACCCACAACTGCACCAGGAAATATTTAGAACCTCATGCATCCACGTAGGAGACAAGTTTAATTGCAGTTTTAACTCTCACTCTCATAAGCCTCCATCACGAACTCACTCCTGCCTTCTGAGTGGAGCCTGTATTTACGTCACTCCGGACTTCGGCAATCTTCGGCCGGTTTCCGGATGTTTCCGGGACTCCGTTGTTGTTGTTTTTTGTTGTTGTTTTTTTACACTCGCCTGGCCCAAATGCAAAAATGAAAATAGACATCATATTCTACTACAGTAATTGTCCAATATGGTGAATTGTTACTGTCACGGTGGGTGTTGTCCTTTAAAGCTGCAGTATGTAGTTTCTGGAAAACGCTGGACAGAAACATTTTGAACAGAGACACCTTTCTGGTCCCTCCCCCTTGCTCTGGCTGACCTGCAACTCACCCTCCTTAGCTCCTCCTCCACAGCATGGCCTGTCTCGTGACTGGCCAGGCGGGATTGGGACAGACGGGGGATGGGCGTGAGAAGCTCGTTCATGAACCAAACTCGGTTTTTATTGGCTGGTTAAAAACTCTGTTTTTATTGGCTGGTTAAAAACTCTGTTTTTATTGGTTGGTTAACGGCAGGTCACTGTGGTTTTTTTAGAAATGCTTGTAGTACCATCGGGAGAAGCCAGAGGACTATAGTTTTTTTCAGAGATTACTTTGTCTAACATCAGTCTGTCAGGAGTTAAAATATATTTTTAGAAAAGTTACATACAGCAGCTTTAATGTTGGCCTTTCTTTAAAAAAAAAACTTTCCACGCTTTCCCTTCTCTGCTTTTTGTCTTTAGACTTTTCTTTCATGGCAAAAGTATTCCATGGAGAGATTTTACCTAAACAAAGGACAAGCAGAAGAGCTCAGCTGTCAAACTGATAACACACAGTTTTCTGCACTCTCAAGCATCTATTCCCTGAAGAGCGTCTCTCACAGACAGTGGAAGGTTGTCAGGCAGTCGTCCCGCTCCTGCAGCACAGCTTTCATGAATCACACCGCTTGTTCTTCAGAATGAAACGACTGCTGGATGTGGGGGCGGGACGGCTGGACATGTTTTAGAAAGAAAGTTAAGTATTAAACTGAATGTTTATGTATATCATTCCGACCAAAGATAACTATGAAATGAAATGAAACTGGCAGATGGTGTCACATTTTTATACAAGGTACAGGTTAAATGTAGGAAGCTAGATGAGGTCACGTTAGGGCTCACTCGTTAGTCACTCCAACACCTTAAGCAAAGATTAACCAACAAGCTGAAACAACCACAGACAGACTGAATGGACTTAATGGGGAAAACAGTCATTACTTAGAACATTAAGTCTCGGAGGCTCTTGGGAGATTTATACGACAATATAGACTTTCAGCTTTGACAGCTGCTTGACTTTGCGTGTAGAAACTTTACTCTGGCATTAATTTCACTTTCTTTTTTTGTTTCCTTAGAAATAAAACCAGAAGCAGCAGAAGTCATTAACATGTCAATGTCTCGTTTTAGTGGCCACGACTGACCAAATATCTTTCATCTCACACATCTAACAGCAGTCTAGTTTCAGTTTTGACTCTAACGAAGAGACTGACTCTGCAGTGAAGCAAATTAAAACATGTTACATCTGCGCACCTTTAGGCCAACGGCTACACATTTTAGGAAGTTTACGAAAAACGAAACAAGAAAAGCCTATAATTTAATTATCGGGCCTCCACTTTTTGTGGATCAGTCCCACTGAGTGCTGACAGCAGCTGTTCCCTTTAGCAGTTTTACAACTGGAAACAGCTGTAATGTCTGCCACATGTGCGGCCGTCGCCAGCAGAGCAGGAAACTGCTACGAAAAGTCCCACGTTTGCCCCAGGACAATGTTTATTCTTTATGGAAGAGAGGAAAGAGGAGTGGGCATTTCTCTGCTCTCAGATAAAAGGAAAAAAAAGCAGAGATGGGACGACTCACTGTCCAGGCCTCCGTGGGTCTGGAGGAGCACGCTGGGCTCCGAGACACTCCCTGTTTCAAACATCTGAAGTCCTGTGAAACCTCATCCTGCCTGTGTCAGATGAACAGGCCTTGAACAGGAAGGACTCCCCTCTGTTATTCATAGCAGTGTGACAGACGGGTCAGGGGGAGCAGCAGAAGCTGGAGAAATGTCAGAAGTCTGCTAACTCATCCAGGGACACAAGCTAAGGAAGGAAAATTATGGCACCAGGTTGTGGCTAAACAACCTAAATCTAGACATCTCAGTGGGCAGGGGTCAGTTTAGACCAGGGGTCACCAACACGGTGCCCGCGGGCACCCTGGTGCCCCCAAGGACCATTTGAAGTGCCCGCGGACCCGTTCTAAAAAATAGCACAACTCACTAAGCTGCATTTAAAATTTCATTTTATTCAGTTGTTATTCTTTTTTTGTATTTACAGTATATATATTTTAAAATGTCTATCTTAAAAATATGTTCTTAAAAATATGTTTATTATAAATGTTTTTTCAATTTACGCTTTGTTATTTCCAAAGAGTTTATCAAACTGGTGCCCTTTGTATGACTCTGTACCCACGAAGTAGCTCTCAGTTTCGAAAAGTTTGGTGACCCCTGGTTTAGACTTTACCCAGGTTTAAACACTATCACCACAGACATTTGCTGTGAAAACGTCCCACTACAAATCAAGGGGACCGCACCAGATGGAACCTCTGCTGCGTCTCAGCGGGTGTTTGACACAAGAAGCTCTCGCTGTCAGAAATGGCCTGCACCGGAGGAAGATGCATCTGTGTTGGTAACTCGTGCACACCACTGTTGTTGGATCTTAACCTAAATTTTAGTTTATGCTTGAGAACCACAAACACCCCCTTTAGCTCTCTACTGATACACATGATGAGGAAAGCAGATGGGCGACGTTGTACACAAGTATGTGCTCCTTTGTAGAGAAAAACAGAAACCACTTGAGCTGATTTTAGTCTGCAAACAGTACATGATTATTTAGTTTCTATTAACAATAAAAAAATTGTTTTGATTTAATTAGCCTGAATTAATTTGTTAAAGGGCTGTTAACTTTTTTCTTTCAGCTGCTCCCTTCTTCAGAGGTCACCACAGTGAACTAACTCGCATGAATACTTGGAAACTGTTTTCTTCCTGACACAACCACAGACCACCGAGCTGCCACAGCCCTCTGTGTGGAGCAGAGAGCTGCCGTCTACGGTTGTTAATAATTATTTATCAAACTTCACAGAATTTGCCTTTTTTCTTTGTTGCTGTAACTGTACAGACATCAGATTTAAAAAACTCAAAGTTGTTGTTTTTTTAAATCGTTAGTCATGAATATTTGTAAACTGTAAGTTGGACAACTGAATCTTCATTGTGGACTTCTTTAAAAGTCATATTTCTGTGTGAAAGCAGACACAACAGCTTTCAAAATATATTATGTATTATATTTATGTAATATATATATAGTTATAAATGATATACATTATTTTTGGCAGCACAGTGGCACATAGAGCTGCTGCCTCTCAGCGAGCAGGTTACTCTGGATCAAATCCCGGTCCAGGGGCCATTCTGGGTGGAGTTTGCATGTTCTCTCCGTGCACGCGTGGGTTTTCTCCGGGTACTCCAGTTTCCTCCCACAGACCAAAAACATGCATGTTAGACTGATTGGTAACTCTAAATTGTCTCTAGGTGTGAGTGAGAGAGTGAATGGTTGTTTGTCTCGTTTGTCTCTATGTGTCCCTGTGATGGACTGGAGACCTGTCCAGGGTGTCCCCTGCCTCTTGCACAGTGATTGCTGGACATGGGCACCGGCGACCCCCGTGACCCAAAATGGAAGAAGTGGGTAAAAGATAATGGATGGATGGAGAACAGAACACTTTGCTCTCTGACTGCAGGTTTACTTGTGGTTCCTAGAGTTTCCAGAAACAGAATGGGAGGAAGATCTTTCAGTGATCAGGCTCCTCTCTTGTGGAGCCAACTTCCTGTTTCTGTCCGTGAGGCTGACACATTGTCCAGTTTTAAGACTTAAACTACAGTTAGTCGGCTTGATTTCCTGACATATTCCTTATCCTATGCTGCTATAACCTTACACTACTGGAGAACAAACTGACCTTGTTTCATCAAATGAACAGTTAAAAATACATACAAATGATTACTTTGTTTTTATAATTATTCTTTCTTAATATGTGTTTTCTGTCTTTTTGTCTTTCCTCCTAGAGAAAACCTGATGGCCTCCATCCTGGATCTGCCATTGTGTATCTGTTCCTCTCAGCCGGTCGAAGCAGACGGTCGCTTGTCCTGAGCCTGGTTCTGCTAAAAGTTTCTTCCTCATGAGGGAGTTTTTCCTTTCCACTGTTGCCTCTGTGCTCGCTTAGGATGGTAGTCTGCAATGAAGTTAAACTCAAAGCAGTCTGCTCCTCAGATAAATAATGTTGTTAATTTATATATATGAATGTTTCTGTTCAGTGCCCTCAGATGACTTCTGTTGTGACTTGGCACCTTATAAATAAACTGAATTGAAAGGAATAATGCTGAACGCAAAACAATCCAAGTCCTCCTTTATACTCAGTGCTGGAGCCTCTTAATAGTTACGAAAGCACAAACCACTGTCCATGTATGACAGTACATGTTGTTGAAATGCGCACATCAACCAGTCAAATGTAAAACGAGTGTTACGTTGAGATGACAATGAGCTGCTGTGTGAGAAATTGCAACTGTGGTGGCAGAAGGAAATGATTACGGGTCATGTCCTGGGATTAGTGAATCAAACATGTGGTCTGTTTTCCTTCCACCTTCCCCTGGGAGAACATTAAAAAAACACTATACTTTATTTGGCTGCACATTTTTATTCTGCTAATTAAAGACGAATGTTGTTCAATGTGTTTGAATTCTGCAGAGGTTTTCAGGGATTGAAGCGTGCATCTGTTTCTAAAACTTATTCCACCCATAAAAGTTTTAACACGGGTTAATGTAAGACATGATATGTGAGCATCCATGTGTTGGTAATACACTGAGGATATGTAGAAATGCTTTAGCCAATAGAAAGCCCTATGTAGTTGTGGTGTGAGGACAAGTCTCATTCAGACTTTCTTTAAACAGCTGCAGGATTACAGGGTGATAATGAACTGAGCTGCCCCACACACACACAGCCCATGTATACTGTACTTCTCTACAGTCAAGCATGACATGACAGGAAGCAGACACACACACACACACACACACACACACACAAAACCCTGCGAGTTCAGAGGTTCAGTGGGCCAATGGTGCTCAGAGCTGCTCAGCCATCTCCTGTGTGGACATGCAGGATTTCAAAAGGAAACTGGCTTCTTCTCTATCGGACTGGGAAGTGAGCCGTGCTGTCTTTGGCCCAAGAAACAGGGCTTCTGTTACACGCTGCCTCTGATAGAAAAGAATCACAGAGCGTATCGAACGAACAGGAGACTTAATGTCCGCGGTGAAATCGTTTGATTACGCTGAATAAATGATTGCATCTGCAGTCAAACAAGCTTTGTGCTCGTTTTTCTCCTGTTCTTCTTTCCCAGTCTGAGGAAATATACACACAAATATACAAGGATGGACTGTGAGCATCTCTGCTCAAGGTTTGTGACTAAAAATAGTTCTGTGAATAAAAGATGCAAAAAAAGGTCCTAATTGAAAGTCGTATACCGTATTCGTCGGCCTATAAGTCGCACCGGAGTATAAGTCGCACCAGCCAAATATGCCAAATTAAATGGAAAAATCAACGTATAGGTCGCACCGGCCTATAAGTCGCACCGGCCTATAGGTCGCACCTCACGTGAGCTGGTGTTTTGCCCAAAATGGACTGGCTGCCAAATTGTTTGGAAGGACTTTTGACAAGATTATCACATTAAAACTACAGTATTTTGTTTGATGTGTCTTAATTAATAAATGAACATTATTTTGGACTGGCTGCCAAATTGTTTGGAAGGACTTTTGACAAGATTATATTATATTTTGTGTCTTTCATCATTTATCTTTAAAGATAAACACATAAAAAAATATTTTTATTAGCTGACATTACAGTAAAAAACGTGTCTCAGTTTAAAATGATGACAGAAACAGATACTGTATTTATTTTATGGCTTTTATTTATTCATTCAAAACCATTGAAGTCTTCATCTTCTGTGTCACTGCACCATTTTTGGACCAGGCAGATGTCAACAGTGTAGGTACTGTAAAGGGTTTCTTAGCGCCCATAGCGGCCGAAACTGGTACTGCACCATTTTTGGAGCTTTTGACCAAAGTCACATTATGACCAAAATGTTGGAAAAATCGACGTATAAGTCGCACCGGCCTATAAGTCGCAGGGCTTAGAAATGTAGGCAAAAAGGTGCAAAAAGGTGCGACTTATACGCCGGAGAATACGGTAGTTGGTATATGGCGGCTCCAGGGTCTGCTAAACACTCACAAACGTCTTTTGTTGAAAAATGGACTCATTTATCTTTAGAGTGCCTTTTGAGTGGTTCTTTAAGAGCAGACCCCACCTTTCCTGTTTTCTGTCCCTTCTTGTTTACAGAAGGTTTGGAAGAATCAGCAACCAGAAAGCGCTTTTCTTCCATCCTTCACCAGCTTTTGTGGGCATCAGCTCTTTATGTTCAAAGAGCAGAGCAGCTGCTGAACGTTGACATACGACTAGAGATTAGGTAATAAAGCTTTAAAACAGCTTTAATGCAGGCATTCTTAAAAAGCCACAGTCCTAACAAAGATTGATTGTGACTAATAGCGTTGAAGGCCACAGTTTCCTGCTCTCACCTCGTTAAC
>JBBPBX010074170.1:0-17643 GCA_038048925.1 Garcialebias charrua
AGTGCATCGTCTGTTTGTATAACTCAGTTTTACCGAGAAAAAAAAAAGATGCAACAAAACCAAGAGTGTTGCTGATCTTTGAGTAAACTGAATGTTTAATTTAAAAATTAGTTTTCAACAGACTGGGGGAAAAAAAGAGAAGCTGCACTAACAGATGAAACAAGTGCAGACTGACGTCGTAGTGAACCCATTGGTTGATGTCACCGCTGATTGAAGCATTATGGGAAAATCTGGGCTTCGAGTGCACGCACTCACACACAGAAAGTCAGAGTTTTGGTAAGCTGAACCGCGGAACATGATGCAAAGATGGAGAAGATCAGATAACAGAAATTAGGAGGAGAGGATGTGGGGAGGGAGCAGAGGACGAGAGATGAAGATTAAAAAAGAATACAAAAACGTCAAGCGGTTTCTGAGACAACGCTCGGACAAGAGAAGAAATACTGGAAAGATTTGACAGGAAATGTTCAACAAGAAGACCATGGAGAAATGAGGTGACGCAAAGCAGAGGCGGAAGAAGGAAAAAAGATGGGCACGAATAATAAATACAAAAAAATTGTTATGAAAAGTAGGAAAAGGTGCGACGACGAGAAGAAATAAGTAAAGTCGAAAAGTAGCTAAAAGTGTTTCCTAGAGGGATGATGAATGAAGCAGGGGAGCCGTCTGAACATACATTTACATTCTTGTTATAATAAGTTTTAAAGCAGTGGTTCAGATCTTTTAAAGTGCAGTTCTGAAAGAAAAAATACAATGACTATCTTACCTGCTGCAGATAGATTTTTGAACAAGCTCCGTTTGGAGAAAAAGAAACAGTTAAATCTGATTTAAACGATGAGCTAAATCGACCCGGTGTGAGTGGAGACCAATAAATAAATAAACAGCTATAATGACAAAAATATTACGAGATTCCTGCCAGATGTTCTCTGAGCGGCACAAGATGTGCTACAGCTAGCTGCAGCTGTTTACACTAGTAAATAAATAACCAAAACGGATGGGTAAAAAAAAAAACAACTATGTGTAAGATAATCACTGTTAATCATCCTTTTTCTTTTAAGATGCCAACTTCAAAATGTTTGAACTGTTACTGTAATAAAGATTTATAGAAATCATGGCAACAATAAACTGAGAAAGACTGAGGAGGTAAAATCCTGTTAACGACAAAACAAAAACACGTTCATCACCTGTTGACGAAAAACAGGCAATAATACTACTGCGAAATCAGAATCATGATATATTAATCATGATATATGAATCATGATATATGATTCATGATATAGGATTTAATATGAGTCATGATATGTGAATCATGATATATGATTTGATATATGAGTCATGATATATGATTTGATATATGAGTCATGATATATGATTTGATATACGAGTCATGATATATGATTTGATATATGAATCATGATACAGGTAATCCCTGATTTACGAGCGAGTTCCGTTCCTGCGAATCGCTCGTAAGACGAAAATTCGTAAGTTGGAACCCGAAATACGTGTTGCTCGTAAGTCCGGATTTTTGGTCATAAGTCGGAAAATGTATGCTAGCGCTGCGCCGAACACCCGTTTTTCAACACAAACGTACATACTGGTTCATAAACATGCTCAGAACTTTGTTTACAAACGGTTAGCCAACACACTTTCATCTAAAAACACATACCAGTGCTGTATTTTCTGTATTTTCTGTACAACTTTACTGTTCGTTAGTCCGCTCGTAAGTCCGGAACGTCGTATGTCGATGATGTCGTAAGTCGGGGACAACCTGTATATGATTTGATATATGAATCATGATATATGATTCAATATATGAATCATGATATATGATTTAATATATGAATCATGATATATGATTTGATGTATGAATCATGATATATGATTTGATATATGAATCATGATATATGATTTGATATATGAATCATGATATATGATTTGATATATGAATCATGATATATGATTTAATACACGAGTCATGATATATGAATCATGATATATGATTTAATATATGAATCATGATATATGATTTGATATATGAATCATGACATATGATTTAATACACGAGTCATGATATATGAATCATGATATATGATTTAATATATGAATCATGATATATGATTTGATATACACACCTTGGGGTGTCTATGAGTGCACACCTAATTCTCCAGCTCCCCGAGCGCCCTCTGGCTGCTCACTGCACCACCTGGGGTGGTTGGGTTAAATGCAGAGATGAATTTCGTCTGTGTATGGGAAACATACGCAGATGACAGACAAACACATTATTATTATTATATATGAGTCATGATATATGAACTGTTACGAAACCGCTTCTCTCCCCAGCTCGATCTTATCTTATCAGTGTTTACGGGAGAGTAGGCCCGCAACTATAAGTGCGTGATGAAAGAAAAAGAGGAAAAAAAGAAACAAAACCGGCACCTGACGGAACACAGTGAAGTGGGGCTTACCTAATGATGTCCGATCAGAGTCTCTTCATCAGCTGACATCCTTAAAGGGGCGAGCCCGCACTTTTCCTCATCCGTCAGACGATCTGTTCAATAATTGTTGTTTTTCCTTTTCTTTATAGCTTTTCCATCCATCCATCCATCCATCTTCTTCCGCTTATCCGGGGTCGGGTCGCGGGGGTAGCAGCCTAAGTAGGGAGGCCCAGACTTCCCTCTCCCCAGCCACTTGGAGCAGCTCCTCCGGGGGAATCCCAAGGCGTTCCCAGGCCAGCCGAGAAACATAGTCCCTCCAGCGCGTCCTGGGTCTTCCTCTGGGTCTCCTCCCGGTGGGACGTGCCCGGAACACCTCACCAGGGAGGCGTCCAGGAGGCATCCTAACCAGATGCCCGAGCCACCTCAACTGGCTCCTCTCGATGTGGAGAAGCAGCGGCTCTACTCCGAGTCCCTCCCGGATGACTGAGCTTCTCACCCTATCTCTAAGGGAGAGTCCAGCCACCCTGCGGAGAAAACTCATTTCAGCCGCTTGTATCCGAGATCTTGTTCTTTCGGTCATAACCCAAAGCTCATGACCATAGATGAGGGTGGGAACGTAGATCGATCGGTAAATTGAGAGCTTTGCCTTTTGACTCAGCTCTCTCTTCACCACGACAGACCGGTACAGCGCCCGCTTCACTGCGGACGCTGCACCTATCCGCCTATCGATCTCACGCCCCAGTTTTCCCTCATTCGTGAACAAGATCCCGAGACATAGCTTTTCTCTTTTCTTAAAAAAACGCACCACTTGTGATTTCGTAGGTGGTTGATTTTTGCAGGCGTGTAAACTCCCCGGTGCATTACTTGGCGTCCAGCCGGTTTATCCAGGACAAACTTCCTCTTCCCCCCGGCCAAAAACATCCTGACGCTCCCCTCTGGGTTGATCAAACACGAGGTGAAGACTCTGTTCCTCCGTCCAGAGTCCACCCGCACCGTCCCTTAAATTATTTGCTTCTTTTACACGTCTTCATTGCCACAGCAGCTCCCACAGCCCAAAAGCCTCAGCCGCTCCCAACACACGCTACTCCATCAGTCAATCACCCCACAGGTGTGCTACCAGCGGAGCTAAAAACACTTGTCTGGCTGAGCCCCGCCCCCTTCACCAGTGAACCGTCAAAAAGGTGCCAAAAATAAAAATAACAAACAAACAAAAGACTGAAGAAAATGTGCTCACGTAACAGAACCATGATTATACGATTTGATATATGATTAATGATATATGATTTGATATATGAATCATGATATATGATTTGATATATGAATCATGATATATGATTAGATGTATGAATCATGATACATGATTTGATATATGAATCATGATATATGATTTGATATATGAATCATAATATATGATTTAATATACGAGTCATGATATATGAATCATGAAATATGATTTAATATATGGATCATGATATATGATTTAATAGACGAGTCATGATATATGAATCATGATATATGATTTGATATATGAATCATGATATATGATTTAATATATGAATCGTGATATATGATTTGATATATGAATCATAATTTGTGATTTAATATATGAATTATGATATATGATTTAATATATGAATCATGATATATGATTTGATATATGAATCATGATATATGATTTAATATACGAGTCACGATATATGAACCATGATATATGATTTGATATACGAACCATGATATATGATTTGATATATGAATCATGATATATGATTTGATATATGAATCATGATATATGATTTAATATATGAGTCATGATATATGAATCATGATATATGATTTGATATATGAATCATGATATATGATTTAATATACGAGTCATGATATATGAATCATGATATATGATTTAATAGACGAGTCATGATATATGAATCATGATATATGATTTGATATATGAATCATGATATATGATTTGATATATGAATCGTGATATATGATTTGATATATGAATCATGATATGTGATTTAATATATGAATTATGATATATTTTTTAATAGACGAGTCATGATATATGAATCATGATATATGATTTGATATATGAATCATGATATATGATTTGATATATGAATCATATGTGATTTAATATATGAATTATGATATATGATTTAATATATGAATCATGATATATGATTTGATATATGAATCATGATATATGATTTAATATACGAGTCACGATATATGAACCATGATATATGATTTGATATACGAACCATGATATATGATTTGATATATGAATCATGATATATGATTTGATATATGAATCATGATATATGATTTAATATATGAGTCATGATATATGAATCATGATATATGATTTGATATATGAATCATGATATATGATTTAATATACGAGTCATGATATATGAATCATGATATAGGATTTAATATATGAGTCATGATATCTGAACCATGATATAGGATTTGATGTATGAATCATGATATATGATTTGATATATGAATCATGATATAGGATTTGATATATGAATCATGATATATGATTTGATATATGAATCATATGTGATTTAATATATGAATTATGATATATGATTTAATATATGAATCATGATATATGATTTGATATATGAATCATGATATATGATTTAATATACGAGTCACGATATATGAACCATGATATATGATTTGATATACGAACCATGATATATGATTTGATATATGAATCATGATATATGATTTGATATATGAATCATGATATATGATTTAATATATGAGTCATGATATATGAATCATGATATATGATTTGATATATGAATCATGATATATGATTTAATATACGAGTCATGATATATGAATCATGATATAGGATTTAATATATGAGTCATGATATCTGAACCATGATATAGGATTTGATGTATGAATCATGATATATGATTTGATATATGAATCATGATATAGGATTTGATATATGAATCATGATATATGATTTGATATTTGAATCATGTCGAAGTACGGCCGAAGCTTTTTTATTTATTTAAAGAAACTCCAGCGGCATTCCAAAGTCCCGTTCCAGACCGCATGAGCCGTGATTCTGACTCGACTGATGAGCAGGAAACAGGTAAGGTATTTACCGTTCATAACGTGTCCACAGAACCCCACATCAAAAGATCTGAAGTGGCTTCAGTTCAGATCTCGATTCTGCTGCGTGTCGACACGGACTCATCGTTTTGTGTATTTTCATAAACTCATCGTTGAGAGCAACATTTCAGCGCTGCACGTGCAGCTGCGAGTCTCTTCATAAACTCTGGACCTCGGGGGGCTGAAGTTTGATGCACACTTTGTTGACCCAAGTAATATGCCGAGTCACCTTTAGGGTCACTTTGTGCAGCTCCTCTCACATTTTTGGGTTGCGCGTGTCCTTGCACGCCTTTGCCGAGGCTCTAAAAAACAACTTGGCTGAGTGCGATCCAGTTCAGCCAACCGGTCACGTGCACCCTGAACAATGCAGAACCTTCTGAGCGCGCTCAGTGGGGAAGAAATCCGTCAGTATTTGACAGGAGACGTGAGAAAACAATGAAAGCTGCGCTCCAGGGTGAAGATTCTGGGCGTCTCTAGTGTTCTCGTGAGGACGGCTGCGGCCCTCTTTCCTCTCCACCGGGGAAAAGCTCCTGCGGCGTCGTGTCTGGTTAAAGATTCGCCCTCTGGGATCGCTGAAACGATTCCACGGTCGCTCTGCAACGTCCAGGCGAGCCCGTTTCCAGGGCAGAGCGGAGCGCCGCCTGAACAGACCGCTTGGTACCGGCAGGGCTGTCGGTGATGGATTCATGTGATATTGCAGCATCCGTTAGAGCGACATGTGCTGAGGATGACTCTCAGCTACTACCACACCAAGCTTTAGGTCAACAACTGCAACCCTGACTTTGCAACCCTGACTGTTAGTCATTATTGTTCATGAAGCATTCACTCTGTTGTGATCCATTTTTCTTCTGTACGGTTTTCGGCTCGAGTCTCAGCCACAGTTCTCAAACTATTTCAACAAATCGTGAATCAAAAGGTTCGGCTCTTTCGGGACAATCCTGCTATGACTTTTGGTGTTAGTGCAGCTTTAGCTTTTTGAAATATTTAGCCTTTTCTGCCATTTTTTCCTCATAGAAAAATGAACTGAGTTGACTTTACATCCGTCAAACCTTTAGATCTGTTTACAACGGCTCCTTTCACATTTTGTTCTGCTTCAGCTTCTTTCAGCTTCCTTCTGCAAATTTTAACTTTTTTCAGCTACGTTCAGCTGTTTTGTGCTCTTTTTAGTTTCTTTCTGCTAACTACAAAAATTTTGTGTTTCTTTTGACTTCTTCCTGCTAATTTCAGCTTGTTATGCTCCTTTAAGCTTATTTCTGCGTTTCGGCTTTTTCTGCTGTTTCAGCTACTAGTATGCTGTTTGTATGTTAATTTTAGCTTTCTCAACTAATTCCACATTTTTTGCATGCAGTTCAACTTTTTTCAGCCAAATTCAGCAAAATTGTTCTCTCCTCACAACCTTCTGATAAGTTAAGCTTCTTTCTGCCTTTTTAGCTACTTACTTTTCAGAGGTTTGCTACTTTCAGCTTTTTTTCCAGATGATTTTCAAAAATTTCGTGCTAATTTCTGCTTTTTCTGTCTAATTGGACAAACGTGTTCTTTCTGTGTTCTTCTGCTAAAGATTGTTCTACTTTCAGCTAACTTTTTAATATTCTTTTAGCTAATTTCAGCTGTTTTCAGATAAATTCAAGTTTCTTGTGGTCATTTCTGCTACTTTCAGTATAATTATCTTCTTTATGATCATTTCTGCTTACTGTATACTTGTTTCAGCTTTTTTCTGCTAGTTTACGCTTCTTCTGCTATTTTAACTACAATTTAGCAGTTTTATGCTAATTTTATCATTTCAGCTAATTCCACATTTTTTGCACTCATTTAAACTTTTTCAGCCTAAATCAGCAAAATTGTGCTCTCCTCATGTACTGATAAGTTCAGCTTCTTTTTGCCTTTTGTATCTACTTTTCAGATTTTTTTTGCTACTTTCAGACTTTTTTCATCATGATTTTAACTTTTTTGTGCTAATTTTTGCTTCTTTCAGTCAAATTGGGCGATCGTGTGTGCTTTCCGCTTTCTTCTGCTAATTTAAGATTGCTCTAACTTTCAGCTAACTTTTTAGCTAATTTCAGCAGTTTTCAGATAAATTCAAGTTTCTTGTGGTAATTTCTGCTATTTTCAGTACAATAAACTTATTCATGCTCATTTCAGGTTGTTATGATCATTTCAGCTTTTTTCTGCTAGTTTCAGCTTTTTCTGCCATTTCAGCTACTATTTAGATGTTTTTATGATAATTTTATAATTTCAACTAATTCCACATTTTTCCATCTCCTTTCATCTCTTACCATTTCCTTCTGGTAGTTTAAACTTCTTTCTACCTTTTCAGCTACTTTTCAGCAAATTTTTTGCAATTTTCAAGGGTTTTAAGCTTATTTTGGTGCTAATTTCGCTACTTTAAACCCAATTCGGAAAATATGTTATTTCTGCTTTCTTCTGCTAAAGTAGGCTTAGTCTTCCATTTCAGCTACCGGTACTCTTTAGCATATTTTAGCCAATTTCTGCTGTTTTTCAGTAAGTTCTTCAGCAATAAGCATTAACACTGCATTTTCACAGGAAATGCAATTTCTCTAGTTGTGTTTACTAATATCTGCTGCTCTTAAGAGTCCAGTTTAAAGATGAGTTATGTTTAAAAAAGTTAAAAACAGCTGGACTTTATTTAGTAGCTGAAGATGTTTCAGCATTTGGGCGTTTCGTCCTTACGGTGAGTTGTAATTTTGTCTGGTAGTAGCTGAGCATCATCCCAACACAAACTCTGATTTACATTTAAAACTTTGGCGTTATCTGTTGGTGGTGTCGATTGTCTGTTAGCAAAATATCTCCTGAACCACAGGAGGGATTTCAAGTGATCTTTTAGATCAATTTGCTATGGCTTGTTTATTGTAAGGTCCAGACAGCCTGGACTGGGTTCAAACCAGTTCTGCTCATTTTCATTTGGCCCACATAATAAAATTATAAATGGATAAACAACCTTTTCGGGACTTATCTAAACCAAGATGGCCGCCACAGCCACAAAACTTGCTCAGTCAAATTTAAAGGTCTTGAGCCAAAGCTCGGTGTGGTAGTAGCTGAGAGTGATTTACAAAACGTACTCTAAGCTCAACACATGTGAGACTATTTGGCTCAGAACTTTGGCCGTGTCTGCCTGTTAGCAAAATAACCCATAAAACCCTGGTTTTAATGAATTTCTCACATAGTCAACAGGTGTAGATCTTTGTAGAGTCAACTCAATCCAAGATGGCCGCCACGACTTTGTAAGCTGTTTATTATCAAACGTGTTAAATCTGTGTTTAAAAAGGCAAAAAGATGATCAAACATGATGAATGTGAACCAGCAGCTGTTTACTTTTTTTTTTGTCGCCTGAAAGAAAGAAAAAAAGATTTTAATCACTTTAATTGATTTAATATTGGAATTTTAATCTCCGGTACGTTAAAACTACCTCTGCTCAGAGTTTGTGCAGATCTGCACGGACGTGTCGACAAACCGCCTCACGTTGAGCTGGAACGGTGTCACAGCTGCCCCCCCGGGCCACTAACGACCCATTATCTCACTGCCACAAACGCACACGTGTGAACACTTATTGCTGAATGATTTTTATTTTATTTTTTTTGCAGAAAGCTGCAGAAGAAAGACTGAAAAGGTTTCATCGCTAACCTGTTAGCGAGTTGGATTTTAACAGAACATTTGCTGAATGCAGGAAAATAAAAGCGGAAAGCAAAAGAAGAACAGTAGAAATGTGGAGAAAAAACTGAAATATTCAAAGAGAGGATGGATGGGTGGATGGATGGATGGATGGATGGGTGGATGGATGGATGGATGGATAACAAAAACAAAATTAAATTAAAGCCGCAAGCGGCGTTGAGGCCCGAAGCAGCTTAGCGCCGCTCGGACCTTATTGAGGCGACCGCGCGAGCTCCAGCTCGTCCGCTCGGTCGCCATTTCGAAGTCTCTCGTGTCTACTCCGCACCAGGGGTGCACACGCACAATAAATCTGGTTCAGATCGGATGATGTCTCACTGAGATATAACAGTTTGAATAATCTAGGGGGCGCTCTGGAGTCACATGTTAAACCACAATATCAATGTGTCCACAAGGTCTCACTGATGATACACAATAAATCTGGTTCAGATCGGATGATGTCTCACTGAGATATAACAGTTTGAATAATCTAGGGGGCGCTATGGAGTTATATGTTAAACCACAATATCAATGTGTCCACAAGGGCTCACTGATTATTCACAATAAATTTGGTTCAGATCGGATGATGTATCACTGAGATATAACTATAGAAATAATGTAGGGGGCGCACTTGAGTTAAATTTAGCCCACCTTGTCAACGTGTCCACAAGGGCTCATTGATGATACACAATAAATCTGGTTCAGATCGGATGATGTATCACTGAGATATAACTATAGAAGTAATGTAGGGGGCGTACTTGAGTCAAATGTTAGCCCACCATATCAATGTGTCCACAAGGGCTCACAGATGATGAACAATAAATCTGGTTCAGATCGGATGATGTCTCACTGAGATATAACAGTTTGAATAATCTAGGGGGCGCTCTGGAGTCATATGTTGAACCACAATATCAATGTGTCCACAAGGGCTCACTGATGATGCACAATAAATCTGGTTCAGATCGGATGATGTATCACTGAGATATAACTATAGAAATAATGTAGGGGGCGCACTTGAGTCAAATGTTAGCCCACTATCAATGTGTCCACAAGGGCTCACTGATGATGCACAATAAATCTGGTTCAGATCGGATGATGTATCACTGAGATACAACAGTTTGAATAATCTAGGGGGCGCTATGGAGGGTATTTGCTAATTAGCATAAACACCTGTTCAAGGGGTGGGTAATGATCGATCATAATGATTTTGGTACTCCTCAGATCAAATCTGTGGAGTTTAGAACCAAACGTATGGTGACGGCGTTACGTCTTACTTCGCCATGTCACCACGCCCACTTGCTCCACCCAAAACGAACAGTGCTGGAAAGCTTGTTACACCAACATGTCTTCGGTGACTGGATACAATGTCACGCTGATTAGGTAACAGGGATCCGATATGGACCGTTCAACGTAAAACTTTACACTTCCTGTTGTCAGGGGGCGTGGCTTAAGTGATGTCATGATTTGACCATACAGTTTTGCAGGGGACCGGATGTGGGTCAATCACTGAAGGTTTGATGTATTAGACAGTTTTCGTGTAAGAGCTATAAGCGTTTCGTTTTTCATGGCGAGATGTCCAACTTTGAGGTCTGGCCCCGCCCCTTCAGCATGCATGAAAACGCACAGTTTTGATAACATTTGTTCCCCCGTGCCTTATAAAGAAACTGGCCAAGTTTGAATCAAATCGAGCGAAATCCCTAGGAGGAGTTCGTTGAAATGCAGAGGCTGTAAACGGCCAAAAAGGGGTGAAAATTTGGTCATCGTTCCAAAATGGCCGCCTTACCATTTATCGTACAACATTGGTGCCAGAGGGTTTTCTGTGCATCTTGGTGAGTTGGACAAGTGTACCAAATTTCATGATTCTACGTCAAACTAAGGTCAATGCAGAGGGTATTTTGAATATTTCTAGGGGGCGCTCTTGAGCCGTTTCTGTAGCGATTTGCTAATTAGCATAAACACCTGTTCAAGGGGTGGGCAATGATCGATCATACTGATTTTGGTACTTCTCGGATCAAATCTGTGGATTTTAGATCCAAACGTATGGTTATGGCGTTACGTCTTACTTCGCCATGTCGCCACGCCCACTTGCTCCACCCAAAACGAACAGTGCTGGAAAGCTTGTTACACCAACATGTCTTCGGTCACTGGACACAATGCCACGCTGATTAGATAACAGGGGTCCGATATGGACCGTTCAACGTAAAACTTTACACTTCCTGTTGTCAGGGGGCGTGGCTTAAGTGATGTCATGATTTGACCATACAGTTTTGCGGGGGACCGGATGTGGGTCAATAACTGAAGGTTTGATGTATTAGACTCTTTTCGTGTAAGAGCTGTAAGCGTTTCGTTTTTCATGGCGAGATGTCCAACTTTGACGTCTGGCCCCGCCCCTTCAGCATTCATGAAAACGCACAATTTTGATGTCGTTTGTTCCCCCATGCCTTATGAAGAAACTGGCCAAGTTTGAACCAAATCGAGCGAAATTCATAGGAGGAGTTCGTTCAAATGCAGAGGCTGTAAACGGCCAAAAAGGGGTGAAAATTTGGTCATCGTTCCAAAATGGCCGCCTTACCATTTATTGTACAACATTGGTGCCAGAGGGTTTTCTGTGCATCTTGGTGAGTTGGACAAGTGTACCAAATTTCATGATTCTACGTCAAACTAAGGTCAATGCGGAGGGTATTTTGAAAATTTCTAGGGGGCGCTCTTGAGCCGTTTCTGTGGCGATTTTTGCCACGCCCCCAAAATACGTAATTTTTCACCAGTCCTGACGAGTCCGCCAAATTTGGTGAGTTTTCGTATATGATAAAGCCCCCAAAAGGCCACTTAAAGAGGGACTAGAATAAAAATAAAAAATTAAAGCCGCAAGCGGCGTTGAGGCCCTCGCAGCTTAGCGCCGCTCGGACCTTATTGAGGCGACCGCGCGAGCTCCAGCTCGTCCGCTCGGTCGCCATTTCGAAGTCTCTCGTGTCTACTCCGCACCAGGGGTGCACACGCACAATAAATCTGGTTCAGATCGGATGATGTATCACTTAGATATAACTATAGAAGTAATGTAGGGGGCGCACTTGAGTCAAATGATAAATAAATATGGTTCAGATCGGATGATGTATCACTGAGATATAACAGTTTGAATAATCTAGGGGGCGCTCTGGAGTCATATGTTAGCCCACCATATCAATGTGTCCACAAGGGCTCACTGATGATGCACAATAAATCTCGTGCAGATCGGATAATGTATCACTAAGATATAACTGTAGTAATAATATAGGGGGCGCTATGGAGTAAAAATTTACATACCATTATCAATGTGTGTCGAAGTGTTCACTGATAAAGCACAATAAATCTCGTGCAGATCGGATAATGTATCACTAAGATATAACTGTAGTAATAATACAGGGGGCGCTATGGAGTAAAAATTTACATACCATTATGAATGTGTGTAGAAGCGTTCACTGATGAATCATAATAAATCTCGTGCAGATTGGATAATGTATCACTAAGATATAACTGTAGTAATAATATAGGGGGCGCTATGGAGTAAAAATTTACATACCATTATCAATGTGTATAGAAGTGTTCACTAATGAATCACATTAAATCTCGTGCAGATCGGATAATGTATCACTAAGATATAACTGTAGTAATAATATAGGGGGCGCTATGGAGTAAAAATTTACATACCATTATCAATGTGTATAGAAGTGTTCACTAATGAATCACATTAAATCTCGTGCAGATCGGATAATGTATCACTAAGATATAACTGTAGTAATAATATAGGGGGCGCTATGGAGTAAAAATTTACATACCATTATCAATGTGTGTCGAAGTGTTCACTGATAAAGCACAATAAATCTCGTGCAGATCGGATAATGTATCACTAAGATATAACTGTAGTAATAATACAGGGGGCGCTATGGAGTAAAAATTTACATACCATTATGAATGTGTGTAGAAGCGTTCACTGATGAATCATAATAAATCTCGTGCAGATTGGATAATGTATCACTAAGATATAACTGTAGTAATAATATAGGGGGCGCTATGGAGTAAAAAATTACATAACATTATCAATGTGTGTCGAAGTGTTCACTGATAAAGCATAATAAATCTCGTGCAGATCGGATGATGTATCACTGAGATATAACTATAGAAATAATGTAGGGGGCGCACTTGAGTCAAATGTTAGCCCACCATATCAATGTGTCCACAAGGGCTCACTGATGATGCACAATAAATCTGGTTCAGATCGGATGATGTATCACTGAGATACAACAGTTTGAATAATCTAGGGGGCGCTATGGAGGCTATTTGCTAATTAACATAAACACCTTTTCAAGGGGTGGGTAATGATCGATCATAATGATTTTGGTACTCCTCAGATCAAATCTGTGGAGTTTAGAACCAAACGTATGGTGATGGCGTTACGTCTTACTTCGCCACGTCACCACGCCCACTTGCTCCACCCAAAACGAACAGTGCTGGAAAGTTTGTTACAACACCATGTCTTCGGTGACTGGATACAATGTCACGCTGATTAGGTAACAGGGATCCGTTATGGACCGTTCAACGTAAAACTTTACACTTCCTGTTGTCAGGGGGCGTGGCTTAAGTGATGTCATGGTTTGACCATACAGTTTTGCAGGGGACCGGATGTGGGTCAATCACTGAAGGTTTGATGTATTAGACAGTTTTCGTGTAAGAGCTGTAAGCGTTTCGTTTTTCATGGCGAGATGTCCAACTTTGAGGTCTGGCCCCGCCCCTTCAGCATGCATGAAAACGCACAGTTTTGATAACATTTGTTCCCCCGTGCCTTATAAAGAAACTGGCCAAGTTTGAATCAAATCGAGCGAAATCCCTAGGAGGAGTTCGTTGAAATGCAGAGGCTGTAAACGGCCAAAAAGGGGTGAAAATTTGGTCATCGTTCCAAAATGGCCGCCTTACCATTTATCGTACAACATTGGTGCCAGAGAGTTTTCTGTGCATCTTGGTGAGTTGGACAAGTGTACCAAATTTCATGATTCTACGTCAAACTAAGGTCAATGCGGAGGGTATTTTGAATATTTCTAGGGGGCGCTCTTGAGCCGTTTCTGTAGCGATTTGCTAATTAGCATAAACACCTGTTCAAGGGGTGGGCAATGATCGATCATACTGATTTTGGTACTCCTCGGATCAAATCTGTGGATTTTAGATCCAAACGTATGGTGATGGCGTTACGTCTTACTTCGCCATGTCGCCACGCCCACTTGCTCCACCCAAAACGAACAGTGCTGGAAAGCTTGTTACACCAACATGTCTTTAGTCACTGGACACAATGTCACGCTGATTAGGTAACACGGGTCCGATATGGACCTTTCAAAGTAAAACTTTACACTTCCTGTTGTCAGGGGGCGTGGCTTAAGTGATGTCATGATTTGACCATACAGTTTTGCAGGGGACCGGATGTGGGTCAATAACTGAAGGTTTGATGTATTAGACTCTTTTCGTGTAAGAGCTGTAAGCGTTTCGTTTTTCATGGCGAGATGTCCAACTTTGACGTCTGGCCCCGCCCCTTCAGCATTCATGAAAACGCACAATTTTGATGTCGTTTGTTCCCCCATGCCTTATGAAGAAACTGGCCAAGTTTGAACCAAATCGAGCGAAATTCATAGGAGGAGTTCGTTCAAATGCAGAGGCTGTAAACGGCCAAAAAGGGGTGAAAATGTGGTCATCGTTCCAAAATGGCCGCCTTACCATTTATTGTACAACATTGGTGCCAGAGGGTTTTCTGTGCATCTTGGTGAGTTGGACAAGTGTACCAAATTTCATGATTCTACGTCAAACTAAGGTCAATGCGGAGGGTATTTTGAAAATTTCTAGGGGGCGCTCTTGAGCCGTTTTTGTGGCGATTTTTGCCACACCCCCAAAATACGTAATTTTTCACCAGTCCTGACGAGTCCGCCAAATTTGGTGAGTTTTCGTATATGATAAAGCCCCCAAAAGGCCACTTAAAGAGGGACTAGAATAAAAAAAAATAATAATTAAAGCCGCAAGCGGCGTTGAGGCCCTCGCAGCTTAGCGCCGCTCGGACCTTATTGAGGCGACCGCGCGAGCTCCAGCTCGTCCGCTCGGTCGCCATTTCAAAGTCTCTCGTGTCTACTCCGCACCAGGAGTGCACACGCACAATAAATCTGGTTCAGATCGAATGATGTATCACTTAGATATAACTATAGAAGTAATGTAGGGGGCGCACTTGAGTCAAATGTTAGCCCACCATATCAATGTGTCCACAAGGGCTCACTGATGATGATAAATAAATATGGTTCAGATCGGATAATGTATCACTGAGATATAACAGTTTGAATAATCTAGGGGGCGCTCTGGAGTCATATGTTAGCCCACCATATCAATGTGTCCACAAGGGCTCACTGATGATGCACAATAAATCTGGTTCAGATCGGATGATGTATCACTGAGATATAACTGTAGTAATAATATAGGGGGCGCTATGGAGTAAAAATTTACATACCATTATCAATGTGTATAGAAGTGTTCACTGATGAATCACATTAAATCTCGTGCAGATCGGATAATGTATCACTAAGATATAACTGTAGTAATAATATAGGGGGCGCTATGGAGTAAAAATTTACATACCATTATCAATGTGTGTCGAAGTGTTCACTGATAAAGCACAATAAATCTCGTGCAGATCGGATAATGTATCACTAAGATATAACTGTAGTAATAATACAGGGGGCGCTATGGAGTAAAAATTTACATACCATTATGAATGTGTGTAGAAGCGTTCACTGATGAATCATAATAAATCTCGTGCAGATTGGATAATGTATCACTAAGATATAACTGTAGTAATAATATAGGGGGCGCTATGGAGTAAAAAATTACATAACATTATCAATGTGTGTCGAAGTGTTCACTGATAAAGCATAATAAATCTCGTGCAGATCGGATGATGTATCACTGAGATATAACTATAGAAATAATGTAGGGGGCGCACTTGAGTCAAATGTTAGCCCACCATATCAATGTGTCCACAAGGGCTCACTGATGATGCACAATAAATCTGGTTCAGATCGGATGATGTATCACTGAGATACAACAGTTTGAATAATCTAGGGGGCGCTATGGAGGCTATTTGCTAATTAACATAAACACCTTTTCAAGGGGTGGGTAATGATCGATCATAATGATTTTGGTACTCCTCAGATCAAATCTGTGGAGTTTAGAACCAAACGTATGGTGACGGCGTTACGTCTTACTTCGCCACGTCACCACGCCCACTTGCTCCACCCAAAACGAACAGTGCTGGAAAGCTTGTTACACCACCATGTCTTCGGTGACTGGATACAATGTCACGCTGATTAGGTAACAGGGATCCGTTATGGACCGTTCAACGTAAAACTTTACACTTCCTGTTGTCAGGGGGCGTGGCTTAAGTGATGTCATGATTTGACCGTACAGTTTTGCAGGGGACCGGATGTGGGTCAATCACTGAAGGTTTGATGTATTAGACAGTTTTCGTGTAAGAGCTGTAAGCGTTTCGTTTTTCATGGCGAGATGTCCAACTTTGAGGTCTGGCCCCGCCCCTTCAGCATGCATGAAAACGCACAGTTTTGATAACATTTGTTCCCCCGTGCCTTATAAAGAAACTGGCCAAGTTTGAATCAAATCGAGTGAAATCCCTAGGAGGAGTTCGTTGAAATGCAGAGGCTGTAAACGGCCAAAAAGGGGTGAAAATTTGGTCATCGTTCCAAAATGGCCGCCTTACCATTTATCGTACAACATTGGTGCCAGAGGGTTTTCTGTGCATCTTGGTGAGTTGGACAAGTGTACCAAATTTCATGATTCTACGTCAAACTAAGGTCAATGCGGAGGGTATTTTGAATATTTCTAGGGGGCGCTCTTGAGCCGTTTCTGTAGCGATTTGCTAATTAGCATAAACACCTGTTCAAGGGGTGGGCAATGATCGATCGTGCTGATTTTGGTACTCCTCGGATCAAATCTGTGGATTTTAGAACCAAACGTATGGTGATGGCGTTATGTCTTACTTCGCCACGTCGCCACGCCCACATGCTCCACCAAAAACGAACAGTATTGGAATGCTTGTTACACCAACATGTCTTCGGTCACTGGACACAATGCCACGCTGATTAGGTAACAGGGGTCCGATATGGACCGTTCAACGTAAAACTTTACACTTCCTGTTGTCAGGGGGCGTGGCTTAAGTGATGTCATGATTTGACCATACAGTTTTGCGGGGGACCGGATGTGGGTCAATAACTGAAGGTTTGATGTATTAGACTTTTTTCGTGTAAGAGCTGTATGCGTTTCGTTTTTCATGGCGAGATGTCCAACTTTGACGTCTGGCCCCGCCCCTTCAGCATTCATGAAAACGCAC
>JBBPBX010074172.1:5576-17642 GCA_038048925.1 Garcialebias charrua
TATATATATATATATATATATATATATATATACATGTTTAAAAGGCAGCAATCCACTTTTGTCTTGATCCCACTTGAATTAGTAGGTAGCTTGTCGAGTCAGCTCAGAATTTAAAATAACAACTTCAGTTTGGATAAATGGGGTTTAAACTGCTGAAATGTCTGGACAGTACTATAACTTTAAATGTAAATTATATATATTTTAAATACAATACAGAGAGGATTACCAGTTTTTCATTCCAAAAGCCAGTAGATGTTCTTTTTAGTTGATGTTTTGTTTGTTTGTTTGTTTGTTTGTTTGTTTGTTTGTTTGTTTATTTGTTTGTTTGTTCACTGCTTGGGGCAAAGATCAATTATCCTTTGCTTTGATTTTGTTAGCAAAAAGTTGGAGTAAAAAGGCAACTAGTAGTTAAATTAACAGTTTTTGGTTAAATTTATACAAAATCTGTGAGCAGAAAACAAACGGGTTCTTCTGCCAGGCATTTCCTGCAAACACTCACTACATATATGGGTCTACCAAGTCTGTCCAGCAAATCCCCGCTCCCCCACCACCACCACGACCACCACCATATGATCCAACTCATCACCTGGTGGTGATCAATTGACAGCTCACCTCCTCTCATCCCCCCGAGTGTCAAAAACATTACAGCCACAGATCAGATGCATGACTATAAAGTCTATCATTGATCTGTGGCATAGGGTGTCCTACTGCGGAGTGCACTTATGGACACCATTATGTTTGAGCATGGTGTTCATGATGGACAAATGGCGACTAGCATAGAAGTCCAACAACAGAACACAGTTTGGGTTCAGATCAGAGAAGCCTTTACCCCCAAACACACCCCTCCAGGTAACACTGTTGCTACCCACATGGGTTTTAAAGTCCCAAAGCAGAATAATGGAGTCCCAAGCTGGAACACTTCCCAGCAATTGCTAATGAATCCAAGAAGGCTAGGACTCCAAATTGCCATTCTGCATTTAGGCACAAAAAGCAGAGCTCATCCAACCACCCAAAGGCACAGTGAAGATACCCTCTCCTCTTCTGTGGAAAACTCCAACACACAGGCACAAAGCTGGGGGGCTATAAGTAGACCCATAATAACATATTGATGCTTCTCAACCATGGGCAACTCCAGAGAATAATTCCAGCCCCTCTCAAGGAGATTGGTTCCAAAAGGCCATGACTGATGTCAAGTTGAGCCTGATTCTATCTAGTTAGTACTTCTAAACCTCAAACACAAGCTCAGGCTCCTTCCCCATCAGAGAGATGACTTTCCATGCCGCTAGAGTCAGCTTTGGTAAGCCAGGGTCAAATATCCCACCTTTGGCTACTACTCTTGGCACTAAGCACTCGACTCATATGGCCTTCCTCCAATGTAGTTGGCCAACTGGAAGGCAAACCCATGCAACTTATCTGGACAGAGCCCAGTAGACCCCATGAAAGAGGACGGTTATCAGTTGCTTACTGCTGAGCCTCTCCCCTAGGCCTGGCTCCAGGGTGGATTTGTGGTAACCCATGTCAGGATGAGAGACATCAAGCTCTGTATAGTATTCTATCCATACAAGTATTCTGAATCACTCTTTGTCTGGCCTGTCACCTTGGACCAATCAGACTAGGATCATTCAGGCACAAACTACCACTACAATATGGTGGTGATTCATGGAGTAATTGTTTTTCAAACTTAGGTAGCTACAAATCTGTATCAATACATATATATCAATATTTTTGGAAAACTACTAGAGGAAATGCTTCAAGACTGCAACATTGGCTATAGTTTAGATAACTTTTTTTATATTTGATTTCATACTTTACATTGAATACCTGTAAGATGGATATGTGTAAGGAATTTACATTATCTAATCTTTAATGTCTATATCTGTCTGTCTCTGCCTCTATAATATTCTGAAGGACAAACACGCAGTCCCTGCATGCAGAGCTGGATAAGTTGCTGCTGCAGCTGGAAAAGCTGCAGAAGCCCCCAGCTGACCTGGGATCTGCTGTGCGATGAATCTTTTATTACATTACCGCTGCAACAGTTGTTCTTCCCTCTCCACCTTCCCTCGCTCTCTGTTTTCTCTTCATCATTACACTGCATAAATGTCCACTGATAGGCTGACATCAGAAAACATTGATGTTAAGAAGAATGTTCTGACGTCGCATGGGGGCTGCAAGTCTGAGCACAGTCTAAAGTACTATGAAGGAAGCCTTCATGCTACATTGGATCTAGTAAATTGATGTAGTTTTTTAGTGTGTTTTTTTTTTATTTCAATGATTGCCAACTCTGTGAAGTAAAGCCCCCAGTATAATGTACTCCCATGTACGTCTGTTCATGCGTACGTGCGCGTGTACTGTACGCAGAGGGTTCAGACATCATACTTGAGTATCCATCCTGAGAAGCTAAAGTGCAGCTCCACAGACAAGGAGCGTTTACCTACGGGACAAATTGAGGTCGCTGATTGGTAATTTGCTGACACGCCTACTGAATTAATTGACAGGTCGGAAGAAAAAAAAAGGCGAGAGCTGGCAGCTCCAGCCGCAGCAGTGTTCTGTGTTTAAATGTTGTTAATAAAAAGTTCTACAAAATTAAAAAAAAACAGGGTGCGCTGGTCCTGCAGCCCACACATCAGACCAGCACACCAGGAAAACTCCAGAACCTCCCGCAGCCACGCTGGACCTGTTTAATTCGCTTGTGACAAATTTGTTCATTTCTCATCATTTCAGTCATGGCGTCAACGGAGGAGGAAGAGATCACTGCCTTTTGGCAAAAAAAAACAAAAGAAAAGGCCAGATCAGGGATGAAGAAGGGGAATTTAATACATTGGTGTCACATACAAAACAGTCTGGTGCTGGGCAGTTCATTGTGCGACGCTGCGTTTGCGTATGCGGTCGTAAAAATTGAGCTTTGCACGTACATGCCCTGCGGGGGTACGCTTGTACCTCTGCATATGCATGTGCATACCTCTGCGTAAGGACGTACGCGGCAGTATACTGGGGGCTTAATTCTGAAATATCTGAGGTAGCCATAAGATAAGATAAGATAAGTGCTATGTACTCTGATGCATGTCAATAATCCAGGTAGAAAAATCTAAAAAAGCTAAGTCTGGTCCTCTGGAAGTCTTTCGAATGAAAGACGAAACGTTTCTACATTTTATTTTTTTGTTGCTTTGTTTTGTTTTATTTTTTGAATGTCCAGAGGACCAGACTTAGCTTTTTTAGATAAGTGCTATGTGTTTTCATCATTGTATGTGACGAAATTCGTTCTCTGCATTTAACCCATCACATGGGATGCACCCAGGTGGAGCAGTGGGCAGCTCTGTAAGTGCCCAGGGAGAAATTAGGGATTAGGTGCCTTGCTCAGAAGCACCATGACATGTGGGAATGACTGGGGATTGAACCTGGGACTTTCGGATCCCGGGTCGGCTGCACTACTACTGAGAAAATGGTCTAAATCCAGACTTTTGCTTGGGAAAAACTAGAGATATAATTGAATACAGTATTTAACACAATAGAATTATCTGTTTTCACATAAATCATTTATCCATTCAACCTTTATTTAAACTGATAAGTCACATTAAGCCTCGAAGACTCATTTACAAGTGAGATCTGTTGGACAGGCAATAAAAGTGGTGAAAAATGACACATAGGGTTTGGAGACAAAAACAATTCCTAACACATTTTTGACCTCAGTTTGAAGGTCAAAAATGTGGTAATGAAAAAAATCTCGCACACAAGCACATAATGACGCCGACATTACGCAGAGAGGGGGGGGGGGGGATGTGGAGTACTCAAAGGCGGTGAGCAGCCAGCGTAGAGGGACTGCAGAGTTCAGATAAAAAACACTCAGTTCATATACAGTAGCTCCTTCTGTAGAGATCTGTGCACACTCGGGGGGGCTGCCGAGGACGGCCAGAGGCGGATCCAGAGTCCTGAAATGATGACAGAATGTTTATTCAGCTGGGCTCCTCTGAAAAGTCTGTGGAATTCCTCAGTAGCAGGTTTGGGAGTGGGCGAGAGCGTCAGGTTTACAAAACTTCTCAGGCGTGTTGAGATAAGACGACCTATCAAGGCCAGTCGTGAAGCCAAATGTCAGATAAACACGATTGTTTTGGGAACAGGCAGAACTTTAATGACATCTACCTTCAGTCTGTGTCAGTTCACTCGCTTCCGAAATGTCCAAATTAAAATGACCATACCAATGGAACGTGCCTGAGAAAATCCCTGAGATCTAATCCATTGAGCCAAAAGTCTGGTTTCTCGAGACATGAACCAAGTCATCATGTAAGGCAGGCAGCCTGACCAGATCCAGATTTGACGTCTTCCTTGTTTGTTGATAGACCAGGAACCAGCCAAATCCAAAAAGCAGGAACCAGTTATCATAAATCCAATTAAATATGCGTCCTTAAGATCCACAGATGACAGCAGAGATAGACACGTCATCAAGTCTTCCAAATCGATGAGATATCCAGCTGTGTGCATGCCAACAGGGAAAATTGGCTCGCCTACAGCCTGTCTTCTTTTTGAAGAAATGTTATCAGTTGTGTTGAGGGACCAACTGACCAAATTTAAGTCCATAGTTATGATTCAGAAGATTTTGTAGAAGAGAGGCTCTCAGACAGTTTCAGAGACAAGACAAAGCAAAAGCAAAGCGGAGACCGAGAGGATACGTCCGCCCTTGAGAAGAGCAAGTGTTGAATGTGATATTATATTATTAAACATTTAGTTTTTATGTCCTTTCAATTTCATTTCAAAAGATCAGTCAAAAACAGCAGTGCTTGTACAGTTTTGGAAACTTGCTGTTTTCATCTCACATTGATGGTTCCTAAAAACATGTCCAGTTCAAAATATGACTAGTTTTGGTAACAAGTTGTCTATGGTGTGTTGCTTGCTTTCATGTAGCAGGTGATGTTTGTACAGTAGTCTTACAGATGCTGAATGACTTGTTTAGAAGTTACTGATCCTGGAACAGAGAATTTGTCCAACTTTTTAATGTTACTAAACTCAGATTTATTGCTTGCTCTCAAACAAAATGGTGTCTGTTTGTTAGCAAACCTGTGCACACAGTTTAATAAACTGAGTGGACAAATTCTTATGACCTCAATTTTTATATCTACTCTTACCCTTGAGGGGCTCTGTACAAACGTGTACAAACTGAGATTGATGTTAGAAAACATAAAGACATAGAGGTGTAGTTTGAGCAGCCTGAGACGTCTGTCACTGTCATGATGTGTTTTTACTGAAAATCTTAATGAAGTAAAATCATCAATCATAACATTACAAATGTTTCTTATGCACGTTTAATTCTTGACTAAGTTATGATGTTGCAATAAATAAACTAACTAATATACTTCTTTATAGGCTATTTGCTGCATAGCTATGATTTATGTATTTGTATATTCATGCTGCAGAACACTGAGATAATTAATTCTCCAAATATGCCATTGCTACAGCATGAAACAATTGCAATTTGAGACAGGCATTTTTGCCTGGGGCCAGCATCAGATGCTTCCACTCAGCAGACCAGATACACTTTACATCCATCTCTTCATCTGGTCCTGGGGGTATGTATAATAATTACAACAGTGTGATTTTTCACAAACATAGGCCACCAATTCCCATTTTTATTCTTTTTTTTTTCTACTCCAGTTGTGGGGAAATTTTAGGCTTTGCTGCAGTCACGGTAACCTTGACATTTCCAGAGATCTAAATGGCACTAAACCGTGTTTGTGGTAAACTTACATCAAGGTGTTCTCCTGATAGCTACCACTGTCTCAAAGTGTGATGGATTATTTGAGAACCTAAAAGAATTATTTCTTTGGCCTCCTATGTTGCCACCATAGAGGCATAAAAATCCTTCTCTGAATTTGTCGACTTTAACAAACTGACAGATTCATGAGGCATTGTGACAAAAGAGGCCTGTTGGGGGCTTTTAAATTCCTCGACAAAATCTTTGTCCAGTGAAATGAAACTTGCTGTATTCAACTCACTTTGATTGTTCCTAAAAACAGGTCCAGTTATATTTATGACTAGTTTTGGTAACAAGTTGTCTATGGTGTGTTGTTTGCTATCAACGAAGTAGCATCACTGTTGGGGCTATGACTGCCAGGTTGTTGAGTGTTGTCAAACAAGTTTGGTTTCAATGGACAGTGTATTTGTTACAGCCATGTACGGTTTCATGACTATAACAAAATGAAGTACGCTAACTTTTTTTTTTTCAGATGCTTTTTTCAATTTTACTTGATAATTTAAAAAAAATTAAGCCTGTAAAAAAGTTGCTCTAAATGCATTTATTTATGATCTACAGAATAATCTAAAGCCAGTGATGGGGATTTTAAACCCCATCACTGGGACATCTGAACATCTCCATCATTTCATCCTCTTTATCATATATAAACTGATCATTATCAATCAGGTGAGCGGTGCGGAAAACAACCCCTGAGGCCGAATTTCTAATTTAGAGGCAAAAACTCACACCACCGTCCCGTGCCTCCACAGTAACGCCCTGAACATGCAGAATCACCTTTTTAGGATGGTTTGAGAGATTATAAAGTTTTGGAGAACTCTGTTGATTGTCATATTTCATGACTTATTTCAATGTTTGAGAGAAATAAAGATTTTGAGGAGAATTTTGCAATGAGTATGGTCTCACTTTATGTCAAAAGTTTTAAAAGGAATAATATATTTAGCAGGGATTAGTCTATTTACCCACAAAAACTAAGCTTTTTCCAAAGAAATAGAACTTTTGAGAAGAAACATATATATATAAAAAGAACTAATCTATTTGTGTTAAACAAATAAAAGAAATAAGCTATTTAATTTGTTTTAAAATAAAAAGAACCAATCTAATATGTTTTAACCAAAGAACCAATCTAATTTGTTTTAACCAATTAAATGGAACTTATACACTTTCAAAGATGTGGGAAATAATTCTCAAACACACAACAAAATAGCCCTTTATGGGCACAAAAATAAAATAAGTTTGAAACTTCTTTGATATCAACTATTGCCCAGGAAAGTAAAAACAACCGGTTTGAACTTAAAAAAATGAGGGGAAAGTTCTTTGTGTGTGGAATAAGTGCAGTTTTTCATTGTTGGGCACAAGTCCATTTCATCTGGGGGGGGTTCTTTGTGTATGGAATAAGTCCAGTTTTTCATGCGGGAAAGCTTTTGCTTACGAGATCAGTCCAGTTCTGCTTGGGGAAAAGCTTATGTCTGTGGAATAAGTTTATTTCATTCTGGAGGGGAGAAGAGTTTTTGTTTTCTTCTGGGGGGGAGCTTTTGTTCAAGTCTTTTTCTTCTTGGGTTTTAGTCAAAGTTCTTTTTTTTTTCTTTGGGGAGAGCTTTTTGTGCGCCTTGTGGGTGGAGGGCATCAGGCAGTTTGATGGCTTCAGTCTTGTCCAGCTGTCTGTTGTTTAGTCTATTCAGGCATAAATTGCGGGCACAGTAGCAGGTCGCAAACCTGAATTGTGTGTGGCATAGTGTAGTCAAGCCACATGTCTTGACAAAGTGGAGAGCTTTGCTCTGACCAGATCCATCTCAAAATCTGGCTCAGCGATTGTTCCAAACTTCCTTTTCAGGGGAGCACCGGTCACTCAGATGTAACAGAGGCTGCTTTTTCTCTCGAGAAGATGACGCGTCCTTTCCACCACCTGTTGGGGTCCCGTTCACCCTCGTTTTCAGCCGTCCCTAGCAGGACCTCGAGTCAAGGCGGGATTCACTGGCATCACTGGCAACTCCCCCTGAAGGAGTTCCGGAAACCTGTAGTCTTTTTAGAGGAGAACTGGACACCAAAAAACTTGCAAATTGTCAAATAAAACTAAGGCCTTTTGATCCCATGAGCCATTTGTGGTCTGGGGAAGGTCAAACTGTGGTAACTTAAACTAAATTCTGTAATTGGCTATAATAATAATCGTTTCTTTAAACTTAAAATAAAATTCCATTCTTATTATCTAAAACATTTGTATTTAATGGCAAAAAACAACACAACAACAAATGATTTCATTCTTCAGTGAAAATGAGTAATCACTCACTTTGATTTGAGGTTAGTTTTCAATTAGTAAGTTATTCTTAATTAGCATGATCATCAAAGTGAGTAGCAGGAGACGGAGACGTTTTATACTCACCTAAAATACTTTACCTTTTTCATAGTCTGTAGAAAAAGTCTAAACATACATGCAGACATAGACAGCCATATACGTACAGACAGACATACAGCCGTATAGACAGACATACAGCCATAAACATATATATATAGACATACAGCGCTGTAGTAATAAAGAATTTACTATACAAACATTTGGTTCATGTTCTCAAAATAAGTCCAGTCTATAGTCAGAGTCAGTCGTGTTTTAAAAATATAGAACCACCACATTTCAAAATCAACCTTTCAAATCAACCCTTTGAATAGATCCAAAACTCCAGGGCGTCCCCCATCTTTTTCTCTTTGGATCTGTTAAAAATACCTGTTTATCAAATGACATATACAGTACCTGTTTATTAAACAACATATATAAAAGCAATGTGGTTTGTAGGTTTATCTGATTTATCCTACAGTACAACGTGCTTCTTAAATGATCCTTTAAATGGCTATGCTGTTGAATATAAAAATCTAAAAAGTTATTTTTTGTATAACTGATCATCTAATCAATGAATGAGCTGTTTCCTTTTATGAGCCTTCATTAATGTTATTAGTGATATATTCTTTATTATTATTAGTTATTTCTAGGAACACCTCCTAATATTCCCTTATTGCAGGGGTGCTCATTAGGTAGATCGCGATCTACTGGTAGATCTCTGAGGTAGTACTGGTAGATCGCAGCGTGACATAAAAAAATAACACAACACAAACTTCATCTTGCTCAAGATGAGAGTTCTGCAGTGGAGTTAAATTCAAAGCAGTCTGCGCCTCAGACAAATAGTGTTAAATTATTATTTTATCTATGAATGTTTCTGTTAAATTATTATTTAGTATAAATGTTTCTGTTCAGTGCCCTGAAATTATGTCTTTTGTGAATTGACGCTATATAAATGAACTGAATTGAATTGAATCTTAGAACATCTTTATTCAGCAAACAACAGTTTAGCTCAAAATACTATTATTTTAAAGCCACAGTACTATAGTTCATAATTTCTTATCTGGCAACCCGACTGACATGAAAACTACAACATTTTTTCAAGTAAACCAGCTTATTTTTTGTTTATTACCTCCAATAAACATTGATAAATCACTAATGTTTCCACAGGTTGTTTTCATAGGTAGGTAGATCACTTTGACTTGATAATTTCAAAAGTAGCTCACATGCTGAAAAAGTGTGAGCACCCCTGCCTTATTGCATTATTATATATCGCCACTGAGTGTCAGGCAGGCTCCCTCACTCAGTCTTTAAGTCTTGATTAAAAACCCACTTTTATTCTTCCAAACTTTAACATGATGTGAGTTGTTTTGATCCTCTCTGTAATATACACTGTTCACTATATTAGCTAGTTTCTGTTGCTTTTTCTATATAATTTGTTTTCGTTTTTGTTTTGTTTTTCCTCTCGTTTCACTGTCTGCTTGGCTTGTTTCTATCGTACAGAACCTTGGTTGGCCCGCGTCAGCCTAAGTGCTCTATAAATAAAGTGGTATGGTATAAATAATCTAAGATTTAAAGCATAAAGCTATAAAAATTGTTCTAAAAATCTCTTAATCAATTCCTTTGTGGAAAACCAGACCAACCAAAATGCATTCCCGTCAAGGATAATCTGCTATCCTTCCTTCAGCTCCACAAAACATTGAATGTCTGTGGAGACACAATTTTAATCTGCAAAAAACAAAAAATATAAATATTTACTTGTTTCAGGGTTATGAGCTGGGATTATCTCTGTTTCATCACGGAGTTACAGGAAACGGAAAAATAAGTCGTCAGACCCACATAGTACAATATAAACTACAAATTCTGTGGCCTTGCTTGTCTAGCAAGCCATATCATGAGAATGTGTTTCATTAAATAAAATTAATCATAGCAGACTGCAGTTTTGAAACACGATACCAGGATCATTGACAGATCTTCACAGATCCACACGGGGGCATGACCTTCAGCTGGACAGTTGGCGTGGGTGACTTCAGGACCTGTTCTCATTTTCTTGTTGGAGAATGTGCTCAGACCACTCTTGTCAGAGCATCCAGTGACCGCATATTCTGGTCATGTGTGTTTGATGACCTTTGATGACCTTTTTGACAAAATCTTTGCCTTTGCTTTGCTGACAGTCTCTCATCTTAACTTTGTGGACAGTCTTTGTGGACAGTCTTTGTGGACAGTCTTTTGCTTGGATAAAAGTCCAGCGCCCTCGTTCAGTGCCATAGTTTTTTAAACCCCTCGAATGTTTATTTTGAGCAGGGTAGCCTGGGAGTCCAGCCTTGGTGTTCTCGGTGAAGTCAGTGAGCCAGTTCCGGACATGCCCTAAATATTGAATCTGATCCGATCCAATCAATAACCACAGTAGTTTGTGATTCAAAAATTCAGACGCTGCATGTGTTCTTTGACATGACCCTATCTTAATATATGTACTAACTATGTGTTCTGCAAAGTGTCGTGAGGTCCTTCAGACTTACGTTTTCCTGCTTCCACAAACATCGCGAGGCTGCTTCTAAAATAAATAAAAAATGAGAAAATAGAAAAATGTAAAAATCCTTAACAAACCAGGTTCAAAGTAATCATGTTATTTCTATAAGCAATTACCTTGAATAGAGCCACCTCTGCAAGTCTGGTTTGCACAATGGAATTTTAAAATGTTCATTTACATAAAAGTGAATTTTCAACAGAGGCATCCTTTTAATCTGATCTGCATAACAGATCTAAAATCATTAATTTACGTATGAGTAAAATTGTCAATTTAACCTGAAACTAGAAATTTTACCACTTGTCAGTGGTTTACTTATCAAAAGTTAAAGCATGGGCTCTGTTTTAATCTTCCATATTATTATTACTGTATACACAGCCCCAATCTGTTTGAATAAAAACAACCCTTCTTACTGCTGTCAAAGATTATGCATTGTATGGTCAAATGATATGTTATTCTAATTCCCGTTCAAATATACCAGACCTCTTTTTGCCTCTAATGGTCATAATTTATGCGAAACAACACCAAAATTAGGTTTTAACAGTGAAATGTGTCTTTTACTCCTGGTGAGTTGGCTGGATTCTTGTGCGTATTTAACCTACTTGCTGAAAAGATACTTCTAATAAAGCATTTTTATTATTAATCATTTCAGTCACATTATATAACTCTTAAAAGGAAACAGCTCTTATAATCTACTTAACTGTGAAATAGCTTTTTAAAATCGATAAAACATTTTCAATGTATGCAAAAATCGTTTTAAAATGATGAATTTAAACTGAGCGTTTCAACTTACGATCTAGTCAAGTTTCCATTTGACAAGAATACTTTTTTATTCTTTATAAGTGTCAAAGTTTTATCAATTTAGTTAAACCTTTAAAAGACAGAATTTACTGGCAAGTCTAAAAATAAATTTCTGCTAAATTTTTCTAAGACTTGTTATCCTAAAATGCCTAAACTTAATTTTGATCTGATTATGGTTGTTAATTTAAATTAATAAGCTTATTATAAAAGTTTAAATAGTCAATAATTGTAATTCAATGTAGTATACCGGTAATACTTTCTCTACTTCCCATTTGTTTCGCATTAAATCCAAATATATTTCGTGTTTTATCAACATCCTATGCGACTGCTATAAAAACATCCACTTCCTCTCAACTTCACCTCGCAGTAACAGACTCTACTCAGAATCTGAAAACATGAACTGAACCTCTCTGGATGACCAAGATAAAACTGTCTTTGTTTCATGAATGTTACTTTTCTGTTCCCCTCAGATAATCACAGGTGACTGTGAGCATAGTTGCCAAGTCCGCTCATTATAAGCTACTCTGGGCTTTTTATTTTCTGTAGTCGCTTATTGTGTTTACTTGGGCTTACTTTGAACGTAAAGTCGCTTATTTGGGCTTGTTATTCATTTCACTTTATTCTTCGTCTAGTGACAAGACCACGCTAAAATTAGCTCCAATAAGTGGG
>JBBPBX010074173.1:0-17642 GCA_038048925.1 Garcialebias charrua
AGCGAGACTGGCCGCAAAGGGTGGCACAGTGCACGGGTCTGACAGGATGGTTCGATATGACCCACTGCTCTCTGAGCCACTCTGGTCCACCGGGAATTCGCTGAGACCTACACGGTCCAACTGCCACTCGGTTTGTTCCACCAGACCCGCACTCTCCGGCCCCTTTCCCGCCTCAGGCTCGGGCCTGTCATGGCGGCTGTCTCCATGATCCTTTATCTGCAGTACCGGCACGGACTGAACTCTAGTGAACTCTGGTGAGGACACCGATACAATACTGGGTCTGTTATTGCTTGATAAAATATTTCCTGGCTTGCAGCGTTAGTAAATAACCTAATCTGATCAAATCTAATAAAATATCTTGTCAAAAATTTAAAGCAAACTATTAATTCATCCATCTTTTATATTTACCTGCTTCTTCCTTTTCGGGTCACGGGGGTCACTGGTGCCCATGTCTGACCAGAGACAACAGACCTCGTCATCAGTGTGGCCAGACATATCATGATTATTGTGTTTGTATGAATACAAAGGTCATTATTATCATCATGTTGCTAACGGGAACACACTACTAACAAGACCACAATATTAACAGGACCACACTACTAACAAGACCACACTTCTAACAAGACCACATTACTAACAAGACCATATTACTAACAAGACCACACTACTAACAAGACCACATTACTAACAAGACCATACTACTAACAAGACCACACTACTAACAAGACCACACTACTAACAAGACCACATTTCTAACAAGTCCACACTACTAACAAGACCACACTAATAACAAAACCACACTGCTAACAAGACCACATTACTATTAAGACCACACTGCTAACAAGACCACATTACTAACAAGACCACACTACTAACAAGACCACAATATTAACAGGACCACACTACTAACAAGACCACACTACTAACAAGACCACATTACTAACAAGACATACTACTAACAAGACCACACTACTAACAAGACCAGACTAATAACAAGACATACTACTAACAAGACCACACTACTAACAAGACCACATTACTAACAAGACATACTACTAACAAGACCACACTACTAACAAGACCACACTACTAACAAGACATACTACTAACAAGACCACACTACTAACAAGACCACACTACTAACAAGACCACATTACTAACAAGACATACTACTAACAAGACCACATTACTAACAAGACATACTACTAACAAGACCACACTACTAACAAGACCACACTACTAACAAGACCATATTTCTAACAAGTCCACACAACAAGACCACATTACTAACAAGACATACTACTAACAAGACCACACTACTAACAAGACCACATTACTATTAAGACCACACTGCTAACAAGACCACACTACTAACAAAAAAAAACTTTATTTTGTTAACTTTCTTTAGTTTTTTTTCTCTCTTTTGTTTTCTATTGTTTATTGTTTGTTTGTTTATTGTTTATTGTTTAAGGAAATTCTACCACTGCTGTTCATTGTTCTTTAGTTTTAGCAGGTCGCTTTCGTAAATGAGCCCTTGAGGTTCAAAAGATTTACCTGACTAAAGGTTGAATGAATGAAAAAAACAAGACCACATTACCAACAAGACCACACTACTAACAAGACCACATTACATTATTAACAAGACCACACTACTAACAAGACCACATTACTAACAAGACCATATTACTAACAAGACCACACTACTAACAAGACCACATTACTAACAAGACCACATTACTAACAAGACCACATTACATTATTAACAAGACCACACTACTAACAAGACCACATTACTAACAAGACCATACTACTAACAAGACCACACTACTAACAAGACCACACTACTAACAAGACCACACTAATAACAAAACCACATTGCAAACAAGAGCACACTGCTAACAAGACCACATTACTATTAAGACCACACTGCTAACAAGACCACACAACTAACAGGACCACACTGCTAACAAGAAAAAACTGCTAACTAGACCACACTGCTAACAAGACCACACTACTAACAGGACCACACTAGCAAGACCACACTACTAACAGGACCACACTATAACAAGACCACACTACTAACAAGACCACACTGCTAACAAGACCACACTGCTAACAAGACTACACTTCTAACAAGACCACATTACTAACAAGACCACGCTACTAACAAGACCACATTACTAACAAGACCACATTACTAACAAGACCACATTACATTATTAACAAGACCACACTACTAACAAGACCACACTACTAACAAGACCACATTACATTATTAACAAGACCACACTACTAACAAGACCACATTACTAACAAGACCATACTACTAACAAGACCACACTACTAACAAGACCACACTACTAACAAGACCACACTAATAACAAAACCACATTGCAAACAAGAGCACACTGCTAACAAGACCACATTACTATTAAGACCACACTGCTAACAAGACCACACAACTAACAGGACCACACTGCTAACAAGAAAAAACTGCTAACTAGACCACACTGCTAACAAGACCACACTACTAACAGGACCACACTAGTAACAAGACCACACTACTAACAGGACCACACTATAACAAGACCACACTACTAACAGGACCACACTAGTAATAAGACCACACTACTAACAGGACCACACTAGTAATAAGACCACACTACTAACAGGACCACACTACTAACAAGACTACACTGCTAACAAGACCACACTGCTAACAAGACCACACTACTGCGTGTCGTCCCCAGGTTTGGGCCTGGTGGGGGTCGGGTATCTTGGGCTCTGGCGGGTGGGTCGTCGGGCCTTGGGCTGGCTTGCGCTCTGGTGCCCGGCTCTGGGCAGGGGGCCCTCGGCTCGTTGGTGGGTTGGGGGTTTATGGGCTGGGGGGTTGGGTGTCTGGGTGTGTGACTAGTGGCCTATGGGAGAGGGCAGGTTGACCCAGCCTGGGTGTCTAGTGTGCTATATGTTCTGAGAGTTGTTAGTATGAAGGGTGGGTGTAGTATTTCTTCTGGGGTGGGGACTGGGTGGATGTCCTTGATGATGGTCTGGGACTATGCGTGGCCGGTTGGCTGGCCCTTCTCTATGGTGGGGGCTTGCTCCCGGTACTTCCTGGCTCTGTCGGCGGTAAGGCGGGCGCTCTTGGCCAGGTCGTTCATGTGGGATTTGGCGTCCTCTTTGGCAGCAGGTTTTCTGCGGTTTGTAGGGGTCTTGGCGGCCCTGGGGTGTGTGGACTGTTGGTTCTGCTGCTGGCGGCCCTTGTGGTCCTGTCCCTGTCTGGTCTGGAGCTCAATGGGTCTGACGTCATAGAGGTGTTTTGGTCTCGCTCCTTGGGTGGACCTTGGCGAGCTGGGGGGTATGTTGGCTCAGCGGGGGAGCTGACTCCCTGCAGGAGCATTTGATTCTGCAGTTATTTTCTCCCCATCCCTCACCGTGCATCTCCGCCCTCTTCATTTCAAAATTAATACATATAGGGATTTTGAGGCTCGGGTGTACTGCAACATTTTTACATCTCTGTTGTTCAGAACCACCTGGGACTCAATTTTATTATACACCTTAGACATTCACTCATAACATCCTCATGACATTCACATATAGGAACCTGGGGTGGACACTGTGGTTATGGGTGGCAGGAGAACACTACTCTCGCCTCCTGTGCCTGTGCTCACTTCCAATGATGCATTTAGACAGTAAGGGCTTTGGTTAGAGTTGGGATGGAGGGGATACTGGCATTATGCCAGCCTCTGCTCCTTATTCTCTCCCTTTTTTTATTGCACTTTATAACAACACACATCAACAACACATCTGGGGGTGGGGGTGTATGTGTCAGGGTCTAATATTATTTATTTATTTTCTCTTGCTACCCCCAGGTTTCCTGGCTGCCATTCTGGGGGTGGGGTGGGGTCTGGTAGAGTGGTAGGCCGTCTGTTGTTGTCCTGGACTATGGGGGGTTTGGGGCCTGGGGGTTTGCCGTGGGCGGGACGGGCACTGCGCCCTCCCTGAGGTTGCTTGGGTGTCCTGTCCTGTCGGCTGGGCGCGGGTTGGGCCGGATCTTGGATGTCGGCTCCTCTCCACCCCAGAATGAATGGGCCTTCCTCCTGGGTTTGGGTGTGGGCTGCCCCATATAGGGGGCAGGTACATGTCTTGGACCTGGGGGGTATAGACTGAATATCGGGATTATGAATGGAATGTGTTGTTATTGTATGTCCTTGAGTGAGTGAGGGTGAGGATGAGGGTGGGTCTGTGTGATTGTGTCTGTATATGAATGTCTATTTGTCAGGCCGGGTCTTAGTCTGCCCCCTCTTCGATACAGCTGGGGTTGCTTGGTGTCGCGCCCCTGGCGCGTGGCCCCCTAGTGGGCTGTGCCCTTGCCTGTCAGCGTGCTTGGGGCCCTCGTTGTCGGGGGTTGGGCGTTTGGGCATGTGTTGGCTCGGCCTGGTGGCTGCCTGGTGGTGCTCGGGTCCTGTCGGGTCGGGGCCTGAGGGGTGGACGTCCCCGGTGCCTGGGCCTTGGTGCCTAGGCCTGAGGCTACGTCGGTGCAGCGGGTTCCAGTGGGGGCCTGTGAGTATGTCGCTGTTGGCCCCGGGGGGTCATTGTGTGTAGTCGCTGGTGGGGATCTTCCGGTTCTCCCCTATGGTCAGATCTGGGGGTTGGGTGAGTGGTTCGTCCTGTTTGGGTGGCCCTGGGGGCTCTGCGCTCGGGGTCCTTCTTGGGGTCTTGGGCTTTGGTCCCTCTTATGTCTGCCTCGGGTCTTGGGGGGGCGGATCTCTGATGCTTCATGGTCGCTATTGAATGTTCTATTAGAGAAGCCTTATTCACATATGCATGCTTACAACCACACACAAATGGATGCGGGGATGTATATGTAGATATCATATGCAGATATGTAGATGGGTATGTGACTGCATATGAATGTATATGTATGTATGTATATATTTGTAGGTATAGGTATATATATTTATAGAAATCTACATGAATGTTATGGGTCTTTTATGCATATGTGTTTGTTGCTGTGTTCTGTCATGTACTTTGTAGGATTGCAGTCGGCGGTCGGGTGTGTTTGCCTTGTGCTCTTTTTGTGAATAATTGTTATGTTTTGTAGTCTTACTTTCTGTCTTTCCTTTCTTTATGAGCTGGATAACAGACTCTTTTTCAGAACGGACCGGTGCATCGAGACTACAGGGAAAACACGAGGCGGCGGTGTTTGTATTTACGTGCACAAAGACTGGTGCACGAACTGTTCCGTGATCAAAAGGCTTTGTTCAGCGGCCGTCGAGTTGATCACAGTAAGATGTCGGCCGCATTATATTCCTCGCGACCATGCTGTGATTTTAATAACAGTTATTTACATAGCACCCGATGCTAATGCTAATGACGCCCAGGGAGAAATTCATGACTTACTCACCTCGCTGCAGTGTAAATATCCTGAGGGGCTCTTCATTGTTTGCGGAGATGTCAATCACGTAGATCTTCAAGTCTCTCTCCCAGCCTTCAATAAGCACGTCTTCACAGCAACGAGAGGAGATAAAACGCTTGACCAAGTCTACACTAATGTAAAGGGGGCGTACACGGCGAAGACACGCCCAGCGCTCGGAGCTTCCGATCACTGCTCTCTGATCCTGGCCCCAAGACAACTCCCCCCACTCAGGCGCTCCAAGCCGGAACAAAGAGAGATAAGAATCTGGCCTCAAGATAGTTCCCCCATGTTGAGAGACTGTTTTGAGAAGACAAACTGGTCTGTTTTCAGAGAAGCAGCTACTGAAGGGAGCTCAGTTGACCTGGATCTCTATGCTTCCTCAGTCCTGGGCTACATCAGTACATGCTCTGAAAATGTATCCATAAAAAAATATGTTAAATCTTACCCGAACCGGAAACCCTGGTTAAATAAAGAAGTTCACGCCTTGCTAGCAGCCAGGGACACTGCATTCAAGTCAGGAGATAAAGAGGAGCTGAGAAAGAGCAGGAAAGAACTGAAGGATGGCATTAAGAAGGCCAAGGCCACGTATGCACAGAGGATCGAGGGACAGTTCACCTCACAAGACCCACGGAGCATGTGGAAGGGTATTAAATGCATAACAGATTACAAAGGCAAGAACAAACAATGCCCCAGGGACCCATCTCTGCCTGATGCCCTCAATAAGTTTTATGCACGTTTTGATGATCCAAACAGACCAGCTAGCACCAGACTCACCTCATCACCAGATGAAGAGCATCTCAGAGTGACCGCAGCAGAAGTGAGAGGCAGTCTCAGAAAGATTAATCCTCATAAAGCAACCGGACCAGACAACATCCCAGGGAAAGTTCTGAAGGAATGTGCGGACCAGCTCTGTGAGGTGCTGGCTGACATCTTCACCACCTCACTTGCACTGGAGTCAGTTCCCACCTGCCTGAAGACCGCGACCATCATCCCAGTCCCAAAGAGCTCCACAGTGACTGGTCTGAATGACTATAGACCAGTGGCCCTCACCCCGGTAGTCGCTAAATGTTTTGAGAAACTGGTCATGACCCACATCAAGGCAACCGTCAACATCAACGAGGACCCTCATCAATACGCATACCGTGAGAACCGATCAACAGAGGACGCCATTTCTTCCGTGGTCCACACTGCTCTCACCCACCTGGATCAGAAGGACTCATACGTGCGTCTGCTCTTTGTGGACTTCACATCTGCCTTCAACACCATGATCCCCCAAACTCTGATAGACAAACTATCTACACTTGGACTAAGCCCCTCTATTTGTAACTGGGTACTAGACTTCTTAACAGACAGACCACAGTCCGTGAAGATCCACAACTTCTCCTCCTCCACCATAACCCTCAGCACTGGCTCTCCTCAAGGATGTGTGCTGAGCCCCCTTCTGTTCACTCTGCTCACATATGATTGTACAGCCACACTTCCAGGCTGTCATATTGTTAAGTTTGCAGATGATACAGCGGTGGTGGGATGCATCACAAACAATGATGAGTCCAGCTACAGACAGGAGGTGGAACACCTGGAGAGCTGGTGCAAAGAGAATAATCTTCACATGAATGTGAAGAAGACAAAGGAGATGATTGTGGACTTCAGAAGGAACAAACACACCCACGCCCCACTGAAAATAGGTGGGTCTGCAGTGGAAGTGGTCTCCAGCTACAAATACTTGGGTGTACACATGAATGATAACCTCAGCTGGAGCAACAACACCACCAGCCTGATCAAGAAAGGTCATCAGAGACTCTACTTCCTCAGACGGCTGAGACGTGCTGGTCTGAGCAGCCCAGTTCTCACCTCGTTCTACAGGTGTGCAGTGGAGAGCGTCCTGTGCTCCAGCATCAACGTGTGGCATGGAGGCTGCACAGTTGAAGAGAGGAAAGCTCTACAGAGAGTGGTGAAGGCTGCACAGAAGTCTGTTGGAGTCAGTCTCCCCACCATCACAGACATTTACACTGTGGTAGACCACTAGGGGGCTCTACTCACACCCAGTGGACCGAATGTATTACAGGATGCTTTTATTGTGAAAGGTCCAGAGGACCGGATGTTATGTGGGTATATAAAGCAGTGTTGGGCGGGTTCCCGCCAGTTTAGTAAGATGTGATTAAAAGGTGAAGTTCTGCAGCCTGTCTCCTGTGTCGTCTCTTCACCTCCTCTTACACTGGTGACCTACGTGAACTGAATATGTCGACATCTGACGCTTCAGCCAGCTCTCTTCAGCTGTCTCATGCTGTGGAACCGACACAGGCGGCCCCGCTCGCTTTTTCGGTGGCCGTTAAAATCCCGGACTTCTGGCTGCACGCCCCGCAGGCATGGTTCGCACACATCGAATCACAGTTTGCTCTTCGCGGGATTTCTGTTGACGACACCAAATACCACCATGTGGTTGCTTCGCTGGATCCGCTGACGACCCAGCGGGTGATGAGCCTGCTACAAAACCCTCCAGCACAAGGAAAATACGACGCCCTCAAGCAGCTCCTTCTGCGGCGCTACACACTCTCAGAGGCGGAGCGCGCTGAGAAACTATTTTCCTTCTCCGGTTTGGGTGACGGGACAGCTCTCGAGCTCGTGGAGAGCATGTTGTCCTTGCGGGGATCAGACGACTGCGAGTTCCTCTTCCGCCACCTCGTCCTCCGCCAGCTTCCAGCTCCTGTGCGAACCGCCCTGGCCAACTCCCCGTTTCTGCAGGAGAAGGATTACCGCTCGCTGGCCGAAGAAGCCGACCGCATCATTCTAACCGCGAGGACCTTCGCGGTACAGGCGGTGGTCCCTGGATCTCCAGCAGCGCCCGAGTTTCGAGCGACGCACACAGCGCCGGACGAGCCAGCGGTGGTGGCAGGAGTCGCTAGCCGCAGGCGGGCAGGTCCCGTTCTTTGTTCCTACCACGCGCGTTTTGGCGCCAAAGCACGACGGTGTGTCCCGCCGTGCAACTTCAAGACGCAGGGAAACGAGAACGCCAGCGCCCGCTAGCAGTCGCGGCCGTTGGCGAGAAGGAAAGGCTGCTTTTCATCGAGGACTCGAAGTCAGGGAGGCGGTTCCTGGTGGACTCCGGCTCGCAGAGGAGCCTCGTCCCCCCGACTGGCTCAGACAGGTTGGCTGAAGGCTGCGGGCCACAGCTGACCGCGGCGAATGGCTCTCCCGTCAGGACGTTTGGTGAAAGGTTGGTGACTGTGCGTTTCCATGAACGGGACTTCCGGTGGAACTTTGTGGTAGCTGCTAGCTCGGTCCCTATTTTAGGGGCTGATTTTCTTTGTGCTCACGGGCTCCTTGTTGACATTGCTAACAGACGTTTGATCGACGCTGTGTCTTTTTCGTCACTGCCTTGTAAGACGCGAGGAGCTGGGCCTTTAATACATGCTAACTTTTTAGCTTCGGGTAATGTGTTTCAACGTTTATTGTCTGAGTTTCCCTCGCTGACTGTTCCTGATTTTGCAACCACAAACACAAAACATGGGGTCGAACATCATATCCCCACAAAGGGGCCCCCGGTGTTCGCACGTGCACGCCGCCTCGATGCTACTAAGTTAGCAATCGCACAGGAAGAGTTTGCTAACATGGAGCGTTTAGGTATCGTGCAGCGCTCAAACAGCCCGTGGGCCTCCCCCCTCCACATGGTGCCCAAGGCAGATGGCAAATGGCGTCCATGTGGAGATTTCCGCCGCCTCAATAACATCACAGAGAACGATCGTTATCCCATCCCCCACATCCAGGACTTTTCAGTGCACCTGGCTGGGACCTCCATTTTTTCTAAAGTAGATTTAGTACGGGGATACCACCAGGTTCCTGTGCATGTGGAGGATGTCCCTAAGACCGCTGTGATCACGCCTTTCGGCCTTTTTGAGTTTTTGCGCATGCCTTTTGGTCTTAAAGGTGCAGCACAAACATTTCAGCGGTTGATGGATTCAGTCCTAAGGGGTCTGTCCTTCGTATTTGTGTACTTGGACGACATCCTGGTGGCTAGCAGCTCGGCTGAGCAGCACCTGTCCCACCTCCGTGAGGTTTTTCAGCGCCTGGCAGCACATGGCCTGATTGTAAACACAGCGAAATGCCAATTTGGGCTGCCAGTCATTGACTTTTTGGGCCACCGCATTTCCGCAAGTGGCGCCGTCCCGTTACCAAACAAAGTGCAGGCGGTGTCAGATTTCCCACAGCCCCAGTCTGTTAAAGCGCTACAAGAGTTTTTGGGAATGGTTAACTTCTATAACCGTTTCCTCCCCAGGGCAGCACAGCTGCTGCGTCCGCTCTATGGAGCGCTGAAAAAGAAAAAGCCCAACGACAGCGTGGACTGGACACCAGAACGCCTGCAGGCATTTGGTGACGCTAAAGCTGCACTGGCCACTGCTGCCCTTTTGGCCCATCCATCCCCAGCGGCGCAAATAGCTTTAACAACCGACGCATCTGATGTTGCGGTGGGGGCTGTGTTAGAACAGCAGGTTTCCGGGGTTTGGCAGCCGCTTGCATTTTTCAGCCGTACGCTGCGGGACAATGAGCTGAAATACAGTGTTTTTGACAGAGAGTTGCTGGCGCTTTACCTGGCTACACGCCATTTCAGGTTTTTCCTGGAAGGCCGCCAGTTCACTGCATACGTTGACCACAAACCCCTGGTGTTTGCTATGTCAAAAATTTCTGACCCCTGGTCTGCTCGCCAGCAACGCCACCTCGCAGCGGTGTCTGAATTTACTACAGACATTCAGCATGTGGCTGGAAAATCCAACGTGGTGGCTGACTGTCTCTCCCGGGTGCTGATCGCTCCCGTGTACGTTGGCATCGATTTTTCTGCTATGGCTGCGGACCAACGTAGCGACGCAGAAATACTCGAGCTCCAGTCCGGCCCCACAGGCCTCGAGTTGGAGGAAAGGCGGGTGAATGACGGAGGTCCTCTCCTGCTCTGTGACGTATCTACGGGCAGGCCCCGCCCCCTGGTTCCAGTTTCATGGCGACGCCGCGTTTTTGACTCCTTACATTCCCTTTCTCACCCAGGCGTTAGAGCCTCTGTGAAACTGGTCAGCTCAAAGTTTGTTTGGCCCGGTCTGCGTAAAGCAGTTAAGGAGTGGGCAGCAGCGTGTGTTCCATGCCAGCGTGCTAAGGTCAACAGGCACACCAAAGCACCGTTGGAACCTTTCCCCATCCCAAGTCGGCGGTTTGATCATGTGCACGTAGACCTAGTAGGCCCTCTGCCTCCATCACAGGGTTTTACTCATCTGCTGACTATGATAGACCGGACCACCAGGTGGCCAGAGGTTGTTCCTCTGACGTCCACAACATCTGCAGTGGTGGCCCGGGCCTTTTTGTCTACCTGGGTTGCACGTTTCGGCCCCCCTTCAGACATTACATCGGACAGGGGCCCGCAGTTTGTTTCGGAGCTTTGGTCTACCATGGCCAAGGGTCTGGGGACTAACGTTCACAGGACCACCGCTTACAACCCCCAAGCTAATGGTTTGTGTGAACGGTTTCACAGGTCATTGAAAGCTGCACTTCGTGCTGCATTGACCGGTGACAACTGGATTGACCGCCTTCCCTGGGTTTTGTTGGGGTTGCGTACCGCAACCAAAGAAGACCTGAGCTCTTCCCCGGCTGAAATGGTTTACGGTCAGCCTGTGCGCGTCCCCGGTGAGTTTTTACCTGAGGGACCCTCACCACAGTTCGCCCCACCGTTGCTCCATCTTTCACCTCAGGAGGCCCCTTTACGTGTCCCCGGTCCGGTACACCATTGTTTACCGCAGTCATTTGTCCCTAAGAGTCTGGAGTCCGCTAAATTTGTTTTTGTCAAACACAATGCACACAGGACACCACTACAGCCTTTGTATGATGGACCGTTTCGAGTTCTTCAACCAGGTCCGAAACATTTCATTTTGGATTTAGGGGGTCGTACTGAGACTGTCTGTATTGATAGGCTTAAACCAGCTCATGTTATGTCAGATGATCAGGTTGTTACGGCCCAAGCTCCTCGCAGAGGCAGACCTCCATCCACATTATTAACGGACGGCGGTCCTTCTTCCGGAAACTCTCAACGTCCATTGGAGCCCGAGTCTTCTGCAGACCCTCCTCGTAGCCCGCTTCATCAGACTGGTTCCGCAGGGCCCAGGTTCAGCCGTTCTGGTCGTTTGATCAAACCTAAAATGCGGGACTAGTGATGGACCTTACTGGGTGTTCTGGGGGGGCGTGTGTGGTGGACCACTAGGGGGCTCTACTCACACCCAGTGGACCGAATGTATTACAGGATGCTTTTATTGTGAAAGGTCCAGAGGACCGGATGTTATGTGGGTATATAAAGCAGTGTTGGGCGGGTTCCCGCCAGTTTTAGTAAGATGTGATTAAAAGGTGAAGTTCTGCAGCCTGTCTCCTGTGTCGTCTCTTCACCTCCTCTTACAACACCTCCAGATGCAGGAAAAGAGCCACCTGCATCATGAAAGACCTCACTCACCCAGCACACTCACTCTTTGCCCCACTCCCCTCAGGACGGAGGTTGAGGAGCATCAAATGTAGAACCACTAGACTGAGGAACAGCTTCTACCCTGAGGCTGTTAGACTCATGAATAAATAAAAATAAAATAAAAAATAAACACTGCAAAATATCACATTGTGCTGATGCTGATCTGTTTTCTTGTTGCTGTGTTCATCTGTGTTCATCTGTGACCATCTGCTCATACAAACTCATGTTCGTGCTGCTGTTTATTTCCACTATATTAGGCTTAGTGTATTACTAGTTGATGTTTTTCTTAGTTAATTCTAGATGTTATTACTGTTTTTCTCTTGCATTTGTTGTTGGATGTAACTGGGACCCCGTGTACATAATCTCGTTTTCATCACATGTACCACATGCGGTGCAAATGACAATAAAGACTCTCTGACTCTGACTCTGACTCTCTGACTCTTTCTTTCCTAAAAAAAAAAAAAATCATAATGGTGTGAAGAGGATGGCTGTAGGGTGAGAAGCCCTCACCCAAGGCCATCAATAAAAGGAAAAAAAACCCAATATCACACTACTAACAAGACCACACTGCTAACAAGACCACATTACTAACAAGACCACACTACTAACAAGACCACACTGCTAACAAGACCACACTACTAACAAGACCACAGTGCTAACAAGACCACAGTGCTAACAAGACCACACTGCTAACAAGACCACACTACTAACAAGACCACACTGCTAACAAGACCACACTACTAACAAGACCACACTGCTAACAAGACCACACTGCTAACAAGACCACACTACTAACAAGACCACACTGCTAACAAGACCACACTGCTAACAAGACCACACTGCTAACAAGACCACACTACTAACAAGACCACACTGCTAACAAGACCACACTACTAACAAGACCACACTGCTAACAAGACCACACTACTAACAAGACCACACTGCTAACAAGACCACACTACTAACAAGACCACACTGCTAACAAGACCACACTGCTAACAAGACCACACTTCTAACAAGACCACATTACTAACAAGACCACGCTACTAACAAGACCACATTACTAACAAGACCACATTACTAAGAAGACCACGCTACTAACGAGACAGCACCACTAACACACCCATAATGGATTCCACAAGAGAGTCAGCCAGAAGAGACACACCACCATTGAAAGACTATTGAAAGACTGTTCAGTACAGCAGGACAGATTCTCTCTCCCAAAAGAGCCAGACTGAATAAAAAAACTTTGAAATCCAACTTCTTCTAAATTTGAACAATAAATTATTGCTGCAATATTAAAATGATTCAGTCCATGGGATGTTAGGAGACCAGAGATGTCTCCAAATTTCTCGACACTCAGGTCCAAGACTTGAAAATGGTGTCAGGAAGTTAAACTATTGATCACTATTGACCACTAGACTATTTTAACTAGAATTAATGACAAACTGGAGTTAAATCTGATCAGATATTCCTTTGTTAGGTCTAATGCTCCTTTTTTTCAAGGCAGACAACTTTTACTTAAATGTGTTTATTGCAGTTAAAATGACACATTGGTTTTGTGTTAAATAAAAACTTTCAAAGGTATAATCATTCCTCTTTCTTATTTTGCTTAATTACATTTAACTCTGTAGGTCATCCCTGAAAGTCTGATGCACAGAATCACCAGTTCAAGTGTGAACTGTGCCACAGAGTAAGCACAATAAAAACATGTATTATTTATTCATTAAAATGACTCAACACTATTAATCTTCTTCTTTCGGCTTTTCCCTTTTCAGGGGTCGCCACAGCGAGTCATCCTCCTCCACCTCACTCTGTCCTCTGCATCCTCTGTCCTCACTCCAACTACCTTCATGTCCTCTCTAACTGCATCCATGTATCTCCTCTTTGGCCTTCCTCTTTGTCTTTTTCCTGGCAGCTGCATTTCTAACATCCTTCTACCAATATATATATACTCAAGTCTGTTAATGTATTACATAAAATATACATACAGTATGCACACTTAATGATATTGTAGACCACTGTATTAGGTAATACATTCAGCAAGTACTTTTACTTTAATATTTTTAAAAGCAAGTACTTATTTACTTTTACTTAAATTAGGGATAGTAGTACAAGTAGTAAGTAGTATTTTAGTATGTATGTATGTATGTATGTATGTATGTATGTATGTATGTATGTATGTATGTATGTATGTATGTATATATTGTTAATTCTACGTGAGTGAGGTTAGCCGCAGGATCTTGCGACAAGTCCTCACTCCAGCCTCTCCAGTAACGGGTTGTTTAACTTTTATCCTTGCACACGAGTATTACCCGATATGTCTCAAGATTAGTTAGAATTAAGGCTGAGACGAGGTAAATTCACCCAGACTGTTCACTGTCTCCGATTTGCAATGTCATATCCTCGTTTCACCCCGCCGATAGCCCGACTTAGCAGAATGGAGTCAGATCGTATCTCACGGAGAAACATGCATTCACGACAGCCTTTACCTCTTTGTAGATAGTTATTGTTATCCGTCTGGTTAGTTTTAGAACCTAGGAAAATAAGGTTCCAGGATATTGTTTTACTCTTTTTGGCTAACACAACCATTTAAAACCTCCAATGATATTGTTGTTATCTTGAACCAAGTTTTCCATCATTTAATATCCAGGTGAGTCAAGGAAAATCCAAATTTGTACGTTTTTATGTTTCTTTATTATTTAGTTGCAGGGGATTTAACAGCATAAGCACTACTTACTACAGAAAAGATTCAATCAGGTTACATGATTTGCATTTAAGAGATAAAATGATTCACAGCTCACCAAAAGATGTCTTCCACACACCGGGCTCTAAGATATTTTCAATCCTTAATTAAATTTGAGTTGTAATCCAATGAGCACTCCACATTAAGTATTCTACTTTTATCCAGGAAACCTTGTTATGATTCAACCAGGGAAATCTTGTTATTTTTCTACAGAAAAACCCTCCAGGTGATGCTGTTGTGCTCCAATCAGAAGTCTGCACTCCAGCAGACTGGACAAATCTTTGTTTAATCCCACATAGGAAAAGCTTGTGTTTTTAATTCTTCAGGAAAAAAACCTGTTTTGTAATCATCCACTTTAGGAAAAACTTGTTTTGTAATCCCACCAAAGAAACCTTCATTTAATCCTGCTATAATCCAGTCAGGAAAGCCCGCACTTCCAGCAGACTGAATAAGTCTTCGTTGTAATTCCACAGAAAAACTCCAGGTAATTCTGTCGTGTTAAAAATCCCAGTTGTAATCCATCAAAACTGTTCAGGGCTAAAAAATCTGGTAATCCTCCCAGGCAAAATCAATTATTCCTCAAAAGTGTTATCCATTCAAAGATATTGTAATCCATTCAGTTGTTCCGCGATGCTGATGAACAAGGCCTTCAAAGCAGGCCCGAGGCTAAAATTAGAACATCGTGTTCTCCTAGCCGAATATCCAAGGTCAGTCAGCTTCCAGCTGGTAGGTCTCACTCCGTGGTCAGACCGGGTGACCCGAAAACAATAACTGACCTTCCAATCTTCAGGATCCCTTCAGCAAAATCAGCTTTAATCCATCAAAGATTGTTTTCCAAACATTCAGCTTGCTGCAGTCTGATCTCTCGACGCACAAAACCTCTCTTTAAACTTTTCCTAATCTGTTATGAACAGAAAGGAAAATATCCCTAATTCATTCAGAAGGGAAAAAAAATTGGTTTAATCCATTAATTGAGGTTTATTCCACAGAATTGTTACAAAACAAAAAAAATCTTGTAAAAAATAAAAATAATTATATCCAGGAAAAATCAGTTACTCCGATAAAAATGTAAAAACATCCATTCACAGCTCCGTTGAGCTTTCAAAGGCCCTTTTGCAGCAGCAGGGAGGACAACAAGAACTCCGTGCTCCTTTTAGCTCAAACAAGCTGATAAACCAGTCCGCTTTCAGCGAGAAGATCTCCGCTTTGTTGGTTTCAACCGATTATTTAATCTTCTTGTATAAAAGGAGGCTTTTTTACTGTTATTAATAATTTACTCTTAATATAAATTTAGATGTGGATAAACTGGGAAGATTATCCTACCTTTTTCTTGTCAGAAAGTACCACAAGGGATTTCCAAAAGAATAGGAAAATTATTCCATCTCTGAAGCCAGTCCAAATTGTGAAGAAGTTGGAAATATCCGGGCTGAGAGGCAAAAAAGTATTCTTTGTTGATCAAAAAGAAAAACCCTTTTTCAGATAATCCAATCTTCTTCTTTTCAGCTCCAGAGAGTTCAGTTATAATCCACAAGAATTCTTCAGGGGTCCAAAAACTCAGCAATTTTTCTTCTCCGACAGCCTTATTTATGCTCCAACAGAGGGACTTCAGCCCCCACTTGCAGACGCTATGTCATTTTGTTATTTTTTCATTGGTTATTGATGAGGTAACTTTTTACACCTCCTCCCAGCCCCCTCGGCAGAGTTTGGTGACATAATTTCCTAAATCCTTATTTAGTAGCTGGTGAGATCAGACAGCTGTTCAGCTCTCAGCAAAGCAATGACATAATAATTTTCTCCTTAGCTCTCACCCTCCCTTCACACGAGAGTCTGGTCAGACAGGTTTAAACTTTCACCCAGATCCTCAACTTTTACCTACATTTACCCAATCTGTGGAAAAAACTCTTTTAACGTGCTATGTAATATTCAAAAACTATTTTTCAACCATCAGCAGTGGAGAACCTCTTTGGTTTACCGTGAATCTTAAAAGAAAACATAAAATAACATACTTTTTCTCACAATACATAATTCTGCATATTCAGTCAATCACTTAACATCCAGAAAACATTTTGCTTCAATAAAATTCTGTTTCACAAAAGTTCACATTCCCATCTGAAGCTTTTCACTTTTCTTTTGAACCAAGGCCTGACTTTCTCCTGTGTCTCAGCTGTGTTTAAGATAAGAGACCATGCTCCTCACACTAAAATGTATGTGTGTGTGTGTGGGTGCGTGTGCTCGTGTGCGCGTGGGTGTGTGTGTGTGCGTTAGAGCCTCTGTGTCTGGCTGCTGTAGCATGGTTCAAAAAGTGCTCATTCAAAGATTACATTTTATTTTAATTATCTTTGTTTTAAATGCTTTAAAAACTCTTTTCATTTTTAACAGGCCTTGAATCACAGAGCTCTGTTTTAAGAGGCCTTCAGCTCATCTAACAAAGTGTTCTTTCTATTTATTTTGGGGAGTTCTATTTGACAACACAGCAAAACACAGCAAAACTAACAGCAGAAAGGTTTGCCTCACTTGACCTAATTCTGTTCAGGCCTCCTGGGCCTGAGTGAGCATGCATATATGACCTTTGCTGTGTGCAGGCATAGCAAGGCTTGCTGTGTTACTACAGAGGGCAGAGCCCGTTCCAACTAACCACAAATAACTACACCGTAACAGGTTTAACTAATAATGTTTGTTCAAACCACAAAGACGAGGCACCAGAATACAAACAAAAGTTACAAAGCATACTCCATGTTTCCTCTGTTAGTAAATTAAAAATGCCATGATTAGAACCAAGGTTTAAAAACCATATATAACAATTGTGTTTTTGTACACCCTGTACTCAGGGCCTGTGAGTGATCATCTATGTGTTATTAATCTGGTTTTGTGTGTGTGCGTGAACGTGAATTTGATGTGTGTCTTAAGTCAGTCTGTTTTCAATATAAAAGTCCTGCATATTTTGACAATATAAATATATATATATATTACATATATATATATATATATATATA
>JBBPBX010074174.1:0-17642 GCA_038048925.1 Garcialebias charrua
CATCCTTGTTGAACTCCCCCCTCCCTCCCTCCCTTTCTCTGTCTTCTCCCTCCCCTCTGCTGATAACATTGCTGACATTATCAGCAAGTCCAAGTCCTCATCCTGTCAACTTGACCCATTTCCCACAGTTCTTGTTAAATCCTGTCTCCCGTCTCTGCTCCCTATCATCACTAATATCATCCACTCCTCCCTAACCTCTGGCATTGTTCCCACAGCCTTCAAATCTGCTGCCATCACCCCCATCATCAAGAAACCAGGTCTTGACTTCACCAACTTCAATAATCTTCGTCCGATCTCCAATCTGCCCTTCATCTCCAAGATCCTTGAAAAAACTGTTGCTAGTCAACTTCACTCTCACCTGTCCAACAACAACATTTATGAAGAGTTTCAATCTGGATTTCGCCCCCACCATAGCACCGAAACAGCCCTAGTAAAAATTACTAACAACCTCCTTCTTGCTGCTGACTCTGGTCTTCTGTCCATCCTCATTCTTCTGGATCTAAGCTCTGCCTTCGACACCATCTGTCATTCTATCCTCCTCAACAGACTAACCTCCATTGGCATCTCAGGTACCCCGTTAGACTGGTTCACCTCCTATCTCTCTGACCGCACTCAATTCATTCAGCTTAAATCCTTCCGTTCCCAGTCTTCCCCTGTCTCCACGGGTGTCCCCCAAGGCTCTGTCCTCGGACCCCTCCTCTTCATCATTTACCTCCTTCCTCTAGGCCACATCTTCCGCAAACACGGCGTCCATTTCCACTGCTATGCTGATGACACGCAGCTCTACTTGTCATCAAAACCTAACTCCACCCACCCTCCCTCCATCCTCACCGACTGTCTCAACGAGCTAAATCACTGGTTTTCTAACAATTTCCTTCAACTAAACAGCAACAAAACAGAAGTCATTCTCGTCGGTACCAAAAACTCTATTTCAAAATCAGAACATCTTCTCGTCCCCCTTAACAACTCTCTGCTATCCCCCTCCCCTCAGGTCAAGAGCCTCGGTGTCATCCTCGACACCACTCTTTCCTTCACTTCACACATCAACAATATTACTCGGTCTGCCTATTTCCACCTCCGTAATATTAACCGTCTCCGTCCTTCTCTCACACCCCGCTCCACAGCCATCCTGGTGCACAGTCTTGTGACTTCCCGTATTGACTACTGCAACTCCCTTCTCTACGGCCTCCCCAACAAATCTCTCCACAAGTTACAGATGGTCCAGAACTCAGCTGCCCGTGTCATCACTCAAACCTCCTACTATAACCACATCACTCCTGTCCTGCAGCAGCTCCACTGGCTCCCGGTTAAATCACGCATCATCTTCAAAATTCTACTCCTCACGTTCAAAGCTATCCACAACCTTGCCCCTCCTTATCTATCTGACCTCCTACAAATCTCCATCCCATCACGCTCTCTCAGATCCTCCTCTTCACTACATCTCCATGTACCCTCTGCCCGCCTCTCCACCATGGGGAGCAGGGCCTTCACCTGCTCTGCCCCTCACCTCTGGAACGCCCTACCGCCAGACCTTCGAAACACCACCTCCCTTTCTCTGTTCAAGACTGCCCTGAAAACCCATCTCTTTAGACTAGCTTATCACTAACTTTACTAAATGTATTTTTATCTTCCATTTTATATCCTTTATGTATTTTATATTTCAATTTGTCACTGATAATGTTTGCTCTGTATTACACTGTGTTGGTTTGTTAAGTGTCCTTGGGTGTCCTGAAAGGCGCTTTTAAATAAAATGATGATTATTATTATTATTATATAAAATTATTAATTTAAAGTAATTAAAAACCAACAAAATTAAACAACTCTTTAGACTGGTTTAATTTTTGACCCCGTAGAGTTGCTCAGTTTCTCTACATGAAGCTACAAGTCCTGTTATACGAGTAAAATGTCTCCACTGATACGGATACTCACTTGTCTACCCTGGCCTGCCAGTGCAGGACTAGCGAGTGTGTGGCGTGGAGATACTCCCCCGATCCCGCCAGTAAGACACATGCGCCCAGTTGGAGGTCCACGAGGGGTAATCTGGAACTGCCTTTGGCCCCGCCGGCTTACACCTCCACTCACAGAGCCTGCTGTGGGGAGGGAGTTCGACCCATAGTTCCAGCTGACACAGCAAAAACCACAAGCACACAAAAAAAAAAAATGCAAACTTGAATTTGAACAGCAGAGTCTGCTGCTGAAGCTAAATTTTATTTGAATGGCGGTGATGATTTAGAAAATGAAAGAGGCAGCAGTAGGGATGAGCCAGGAAAGGTTGCGTGAAGTTAATTTGACATCTGTGTTGCTTAAGTTGGAGATCAAAGAGAAGAGAAAGCAGGCAGTCTCACCCTTTCTGTCGGTATGCTGACAGGTCCGGCATAGCTTTCCGAGGAAACAGGCGCAGCAGGTTGAAGACCTGCTGCTTCCAAGAGACCAGCCTTTTCTTTTGAGTTTCTGTGAAAGCCTGGCAGACAGAAAAATACATTTTTATATAGCCTCTAAAGGAAGATTTTTATTTCTGCTTTAAACAGCAATTTTTTTCCATTGCTAATTTCTAATATGTTAAATAATTAGGGATGAATAATATTATAGGCATGGTATCAGTATCAGCCGATATCAGCGATAAAGTTAAATATCGGACATTCCATCAAAATAACTCACCGATATAAAAGGTTCCGTTTTAAGTTGCCGTAATTTTTAATTTAAGAAACAGTCAAGTATACTGTATCGATTAATGAACTACTTATGCACTTTTCACTTGTCGCTTGTGAACAGGTTGAGTTTAGATTTTGTGAAAATTTACAAATTTGCACTGTCCGAGTGTTGTCATTGTGTCAAAAGTAAATATGAATAAATTTGACATTAAACATAATCCAAGTTGAAGTGTTATGTCATTTTCAGACCTCTTTTTGGCATCTGCATCTGGTAACAGGCCAAATTGACAAAGACCATGCAGAATAATGTACTGTAGTAATTTAATTCCAAAAGAGAGAAAGCTGCCCTGTCCTGTTAAGCACCTTGGTCAATGCAAGGCATTGCAGGAAGGTGCTATACAAATAAAGTTTATTATTATTATTATTATAGAAAGCTATGTAGTCTCTGTAAGTAAGTCTAGGGAAAAATAATCTGTATTGATATTGGTTATCGACCAAATAAGTTTTAACATATTGGCATATCAGCCATCTATTCAATATTGTGCATCCCTATCATTAATATAATGAGCAAGATTCAAGCTGCTTTGACTCAAGATTAGTTATAAAAGCACAACATATAGGTCAATTCATCCTGAATCATTCACATATAGGCTGTGTAAATTAATAAAAATTAAGAGAATTAAAAAATATATATTTCAAATTAGGATAACGGTAAGTTTAGGCCAAATTTAAATACAAAACACAAAAATATTTACCATGCATGTTTGAATTTAGCCAGTGAGCAACAGCAAATTAAAACTCACTTCATGTGTCAAACACTTCTCTAGTAGCTGAAGGTAACCGTTGATATTTTCCTCATCTGGCCTTGATACCAGCAGCTGGGTGCACACTAAAACAGAAAATCAAGGGTTCGTAAAGCAAATGACTTGATACATTTGTGAAATGGATATACAGTAAGATGAAGTATCTGAAAAGGAGAAGACTGTAGTCATATACAACCACAAATCAGAACGAACATCTGATATTAAAATGAAGGAATAAACAAACAAAGAAAACGAGACCAATGCAACTAAATGAGAAACATCTGAATTGCCTTGTGTAATAAACAGTGACTGTAAATGGAATCTCGGGTCTTTCTTTAAAACGTATCGTGTCAGTCGTCGTGTTTAAGACGTGCTCTCTTTAGTTCTACATGTTTACAGTCACATATCTATAAGACTATCACCAATTCAATATGCAGTTTGTCTTCATCTGAGACAGAGAATGCTTATTATCTTGGTAAATTTTCTTACCTTTACCCATAACACGGGTAAACTGTCCAGCAATGTCACCATCTGAGACTGGTGTGACTGAGGAGTCTCCATCACCGGAGGGTTGGTTGTTGGGTTGGAAGTCTTCTGATGCCGCCTCTTTATCTGCTCCTGTTTTTGTGACTTCTGATGATGAAGTTGAGACAGCAGAGGCAGGCTGTGCTGCACTTGGTGGACTGTAGGATTTAATGGGTGTGATAATGATCTGCTGAAGCTCCTGGAGGGCATTGCGCAGGTTTCCACCTTCCAAAATGTCCTAAAAACAGAGAAGGCAACATTACCGTCACGTGTCGTTTAATTCCTCAGAACTACACCTAGGATTTGAACGTTTCACTGTTGGAAGATTCACCGTATTTTTTGGACTATAAGGCGAAAAACAAAAGAAAAGCAAAACAAAACAGTCATAAGTCAAACTTTATTCAACTCATTCACAATAACTCTCAACATTGTTTCGTTGTACCACATAAAATCGGTTTGAGGTCAATAAGCACAACCGGAATTAATATATAAGGCTCAGTGTCAATTTTTGAGAAAATTAAAAGGATTTTAAGTGTGCCTTATAGTCCGAAAAAACGGTAATTTAGTAAAGCAAACGTGCTGCAATGAAGCACCTAAAATGAATTCTATGAACCCCTATCAACATTGCTCTGATTTTTTTTTTTGATTTTTTTTAACTAGCAAAAAGGGAATTTCCCAACAGTGCTAAATCAAGCATCATATGATCTGAGGGAAAGAAAAAAAAAACTCAAGCGTGTCTTTGATAGTGAAAGCGTGAACGTGACTAAAATAAATAAGTGTTGCTTCTTTTTTTGGCATGACATCAACATCTGAATTACCTTTTCTAAAGACTTGAGAACAGTTTGCCTCTCTCGCAGTTTCTGGATACTCAAGGCAATCTTGTGTCGTGCTCCTTTAGTGACATTCTAAAAGGCAGGGATGGAAAACAACACGGTGGTTTGAAGAGTCATTCCTTGAGGGGACACTAAAATGTATCCAGTCACTAAATAACTAACCTAATCACCATTTGTTTTATTAAAGACAAGCCAAAAAGGATAGTAAAAATGTACAAATTGTGTTCAGTGTGACAAGCTTGCTGTAACTGTAGGGTGTATTGTTTAATTTCATGCCTCATTGAGAGTTGATGTATCATCAAATCTGAGGGCTGTAGGAGACGAACTGGGGAGAAATCAAAACCTGAGTGCAGTGAAGGGAAAGAGGCTTTCACACCTGAGATTCTAGATGGTGCTCTGTGAGAATCATCATCTCCTCATAGCTCATCTGCGAGAATAGTGATGCATATTTATGAAGCCGAAGACTCTTTAACCACGCAGGAACATCTAAAACAAAAGGGACAAAAAACAAATAAAAAAGGAAGAAAAAAAAACATTGTTAACCTTTTGTGATTGTCTCAGTTGTGTTTTTAAGAAGAGAAATTGAGGCTAATGTTTTATCACTTGCTTCACTTTATTAGATAACTGGAACACTACAGTTAATCTGCTGGCAACTGAAAGGTTTCTGACCATGTTGTAGTGACTAATGCATCACTGTCTTGATTGTGTAAACTCACTTCATTATTATAAAAAAATAAATAAAGAGAAGTTTACTTTTGTTTATCAGTGCTGTTGCAAAAAACTTCAGTAAAGAATCCAGCAATGGCTGAAATAAAACTGTCGATCAGCTTTTACTAAGATGAAGTGAAACTTAAGTTCAAACGATAAAATTCCCCAAGTTTATACCAGAGGCTAATGCTGTTAGTACTTTGGCTGTAGCTAAGTACAGTAATGAACTCTGACCTTTCATGCCACTTCCATCCTCCAGGAAGGTGTTGCGAAAGCAGCCCTGCTCTTCTGTCTGTTCACTGCCTGAAGAAGCTATACTGCTTTGGGGTGAAAGAGGTGCGTGGTCTGTTGGGATAAAGTTCTGTCGCCCCCCTGTGTCATCCTGGTTTATCCACTCAGAACCACAAGTCTGAGGACTTGAGGGAATAATGGACATGGGCTTCTTCAGCGGGCTAGGCTGCATCTGCCCAACCAAACCTGGCACCAGAATAATTCATGAATGAGTAACAAGAAGAACAATCTTGAGTTGAGAAAGATATAAGAATTGTAATTGGTGTGCTACTCCTCCAGGTTATCTGTCCATACCTGTATTATTGCTGTTAATAGGTGAGGGCATCCCGCCTGGGAAAGCCATGTGTCCGTTCTGGCCAGCAGAAGATGTGCTAGATGGAGACTTATCGAGCCAAACGTTACCAGGATCAAGAGCCTCAGCAGTGCTCGGCCATTCATCTGAGCCCTGGCACGGATGGTACGGGCTAGACGGTGCCCGTGATGCATAGCCACTTGAAAGGTGCTCTTCTAAGTGGTTTAGCCACATGGCCAGTGAGGTCCGGTCATCCAGAGTAGTGGCAGGATGGATGAGTGCATAGGAGAGCAACTGTCTGCTTTCTTCCACAAAGAGGCTGCTCTCAATTGTGTGACTCAACACCTTCTGCAGCAGCTTCATGTACTCACATTTGGCCTCAGAATTACGTGGTTGCAGTAGAGGCAAATGGGATAACAGCAAGGACACCACTTTCTCTTTAGGCTCTTGATGCCACTGGCTGACAGTTGCTAATGATCAATGAAAAACATCACATAGCCAAAGATTAATATTTCACTACCAAATACAAGTTTTACATGTAGTTTTTTTTTTTTTTTTTATAAACAAATAACATGATCTATAGCCATAAAAAACTACTTTATTAGTGAGCCTTACCTGCATTGTTGGCCTCAGCTTCAAGGATGTGGATCTCTGTGCAGTCTGCCAGCCAGTGTTCAAGGTATATGTGGAGAAAGCGGGCCTGGGTGCGGGACACCCTCTTCAGGAGGGACAAGAGTGCCACCGTCTGTTCACACTCATTCCAGCCTTTGAACCAATCTGTGAGGATACCTACCTGGTCTCGGAACATCATGGCGTGTCTCCTTGGTAAGGAGAACAGGAATGTGTGGATAGGGAGGGTTAGGCTTCTCTTTCAGACAGAGACAGGAAAAGTCTTGCCCCGCACAGCGGGGTTATTTTTTCCAACAGTCCTGGGATCCCCTCAGACTTGACCGAGGGGCCCTCACATGATTCAAGTGCTGCGGTGACAGGAATTCGGTATGGATTTTTGAGATGATGTCTTGAGGCTCCAAACTGCTGAAGGTAAATGGCACAAAACGGGAAAGGCTCTTTTCACTCTGGCATGATCGTTATCACATCATCTTTGCCCTAATAAATCAACAAACAAACAAAAATAAAATGAATCACTACATGCCTCTGCCTTGGTCGTTAAATCTCAGCTAATATTTATAAAAATAAAGGGTATTCTCACGATAGTATCCCATACATGTGTTAAAGTGTTACCAATTTACCAAGTAATGGATGGAACATAGATCTCTGTGAGTGAAAAACAAACAGGGAGTATGCATAAAGAATATCTCAGATGGAAATAATAGCTCAAACATATTTCATAATGACAATGAGATGAATGCATCAACTAGCTTCAAAGAACCACTGCACATTCACAACAAAATGTTCACGTGTGTGGAATTCAGTGGGTTCAAAACAAGAAATATACATGTGTAAAATACAACGAAGAATCTCACTCCTGCGTTTATGACGAAATCAAACAGCAAAATGTGCCTGCCATCTAATAAAGAAGAATTCAGACTCTGTGTTTTTGACAAATAAAAATGTTATTCATCAGCTGCTCAAGAAGACAAGCATTTGATTTGGTAAGCAAAACGAATCCACGTTTTAAAATAATGTTGAATAGAAGCCAGAGCTGGCAACTCCCATTACGGTTTGTAGCAAAGCTTAACGCTGACAGAAAACAGAGAGAGCGGAGTAAATTATAAACGTTTGACAATAAGATGTTGTTGGACGAGGCAAACATTTCAGCCGGTAGCTGAGCATTAGGTGTCTGTAAACTGGAGTTAGCCCCCGGTCGGCCTAGTCTGAAGAGGGATTCAGGATTTGTATTGTTTTACGTTGACGCGGTTGCTACTCTCTGGTAATCCAGTTTTAGCGAGACAAAGCTGAGCATTCAAAATGTATAATTACAATCAAGAGCAAGTTACAGATAAAACACAAGCTGAAGATTCGTAAAAGACGATGCGACGCACGGAATCGGAAGATTTGTTTACCTTTTTCTCAGTTGTATCTGCTCAGGGAGCTAGGCTAAAATGCTAACGCATAGCTAGCTCGACAGTGTGAGTAGGGGTAGCAAAGAGCTAACAGCTGCAGTTACGTTGGCTTAGCTGAAAGAAGCGTAGATTTTCATTCCACACACAGGAATCCTTAAGAATGTCCCAGTGCAGTAATATCCTTCCGTTGTTTCAAAGATAAAAAAAAATCTAAAGAATGTATATACAAAAATGCTAAGTGGAATACAAAAAATAAGGAGTGTACGCCTGGAGAAATCCACTTCGATTTTGAGTTGACGTAAAGACGTAGGCACAACGACATACGTCAGCGCGTACGTAACGTTCCATTAAATGTTGTCTGGCAAGCAAATGTATCATATAATAATTAAATGAAAAATATATTGATTATTTCTAACATAATTTTTAAGAATAGGAATAATAATATTAAAAAAATATTGTAACTACAAGTGTCATTCGTGATTCCTTTTTCACATTATTAGAAGTTTTAAAAAAATTGGACATCAGAAATGCTAATACAGTAACCATTAACAACAATATATTTCAAATATTCATAGTTAAGATAATATTAAGAACCTGATCAGAAGTCATTCTCACATAAATCAGATCAAATTATAACTGGTAATGATGACTACATTAAAGATAACTTAATGCAAGTACAGTACATGTATTTCCTAGTAAAATTTCTGACGTTCATTCCAACTAACAAGAAAGCACTTGGATATTTGATACTATCAGAATACGTACATGTAAAGGAGATCAGTTACGTCATCAAGAAATCTGAAATATTAATTATGGATAAATGAAATACATTTCCAGTTTTAATCAACAGTCTATGTTAGAATGGTCACTCATCTAAACATTTTTTAATATTCTGTTTTTTTCTGATATAACTAAAGGCATGTGAGCCATCCATCCATCCATCCATCAGCCGGGTCACTGGAGCAACTGCTTAATTAAGCAGGGAGGCCCAGACTGTTTCCCTAGTCACCTGGCAAGTAAGACTTAATATTTTCACTTGTATGAATGTTTATAGATGCATTTAATGCTAGTTTTGACTATGACAAAAATCCATTTGGACAAGAGGGAATGCAGTGCCTGCATATACTTTAATAAAGAGATAGGGAAATGGTTTGGTTATATCTTACAACAGCTTGCCCTACTTAGTTGATGTAAGGCAATGGTTCTAATAAAAGCTGAGAAGATCTCCTAAAACATTTCATTTAACACAACCCTCATCTCTTTCTAATTGAGGCAAAAGGCAGCAGAGTTTTGTAATGTTTGAATATGCTTTCAATAGAAGCTCAGCAGACTTTGTTGATTTTTTTTCTCCATTCAATTCAACCTTTATTTAGGCAGGTTAATCCCATTGAGTCTCGAGGACTCATTTACAAGAGAGACCTGGCTACAAACAAAGAATGATCACAACAGCAACATTAGATTTCCTTGGACAATCAATAATAGACAATCATAAGAGAGGCATACAGATTTTTTTTAACAAGTTAAAACATCAAAGTAGCAAAACAGACAGATTATAAGGCAGATGTAGAAAATCAAAAACAGGAACATGTCTGCATTGGTTTTTGCCAGGATTCCAACAGATTCTTAAAGCCATTTAGAGAAGTCAAGGCCGAGAGCTTCAGATCTTTTTGTAAGATATTCCAGGAAGCAGGAGCGGAGTAGGAGAAGGCCCTTTTGCCAAGCTCAGTCCTCACTGACGGAACATTGCAGGTAATCATGTTCTGAGAGCGCACGCTGTAGCTGCACTCACACAAAGGCATGTAGGAGATGTATGAAGGCAGCAGACCAAGAAGTGATTTAAAGATGAAAATGTGAAAGCAGTCAGTAATAACAGAGGGTTTCTCAGCAATAAGCAAGTCAACTTATTTAAAACAGAACAATCTGTCTTATTTAACCATGCTATTATTTTGAAATTCCAACTCAGATCTGGATGACACTTGCTGTGAGTCTTCTGGAGGAGTCTCTGTGTCAGCCTGAAGTGAAAGTGGTCAGTAATAATAGAGGGTTTCTCAACAATAAGCAAGTCAACTTCATAAAAAGTAACAATCGATCTTATTTTGCTATGCTATTATTTTGAAATTCCACAGCAGATGTGGATGACACTTGCTGAGAGTCTTTTGGAGGAGTCCCTGTGTCTGCCTGAAGTGAAAGCAGTCAGTAATAACAGAGGGTTTCCCAGCAATAAATAAGTCAACTTATGTAAAACAGAACAATCGATCTTATTTTGCCATGCTATTATTTTGAAATTCCACATCAGATGTGGATGACCCTTGCTGAGAGTCTTCTGGAGGAGTCCCTGTGTCAGCCTGAAGTGAAAGCAGTCAGTAATAACAGAGGGTTTCTCAGCAATAAGCGTCAACTTGGGTAAAACCGAACAATCTGTCTTATTTTGCCATGCTATTATTTTGAAATTCCACATCAGATCTGGATGACCCTTGCTGAGAGTCTTCTGGAGGAGTCCCTGCGTCAGCCTGAAGTAAAAGTAGTCAGTAATAACAGAGGGTTTCTCAGCAATAAGCAAGTGAACTTCATAAAAAAGTAACAATTTGTCTTATTTTACCATGCTATTATTTTGAAATTCCACATCAGATCTGGATGACACTTGCTTGTAATAACAGAGGGTTTCTCAGCAATAAACATGTCATCTTAAGGAAAACAGAACACTTGCCTGATGTCCTGTTGAGCAGTCCACCATAGGAGTCACTTTTGAATCAAATAGTTTTGGTGTAAAACGTCTTATTTCACGTTGCCCAGAATCATGTCTGATTTTCAGATGTTTCAGATATTTTTTTCTTTCACACAAATATTTTTCATTCATTCATTCAACCTTTATTTATACAGGCTAGCCTCGTTGAGTCACGGGGACTCATTTACAAGAGGGACCTGTCTCACTCACACCAAACAACCATCCACTCTCACACTCACACCTAGGGTCAATTTAGAGTCACCAATCAGCCTAACAAGCATGTTTTTGGTCTGTGGGAGGAAACCGGAGTACCCGGAGGAAACCCACGCATGCACGGGGAGAACATGCAAACTCCACCCAGAAAGGCCCCGGACCGGGATTTGAACCGGCAACCTTCTCGCTGAGAGGCAGCAGCTCTACCAGTTGTGCCACCGTGCTGCAAAATATTCCAGTTAATTTTAATGTAAATAATTCTTATATATATGTAAAATTTTAATTTATAAGCAAACGTCTACTCTTTCAGATGTTTACCTGTATAATGATCCATAAAAAAATCTATGATGTTTGAAAAAATAAAAAAAAATTGTAGACCTTTTACTCACTGTGCCTGGGGTGGGCTGGATGGGTGGATGGGGATTTATTTATTTATTTAATTATTTACTACGAACAGATATAAAATACATTTTAAAATGAATAAAACGCTGTCAAACTTAAAAAGTCCTTCAGATTGCTGTACTGTATATGTCTGGGTACCTGCCAAACGAAGGGGAAATCGTTAAAAGTATGGACAATACATAGAAAGTCAAACGCTGCAAGCAACTTAAAAAGCTTTCATTTTGAAAGCCACTCGGAAAGTTGCGCACCGTACACACGGTTTGTATTTGCAGCTTCCCTGAGTACACATTGCTTATGCTAAGAAGAAAGTAATACATTTATTCATCCAGATTAGTTATACAAAAATGTTATCTCCAGTTAGTGCTGCTTGCAACATGCAATAAATTTGAACCAGAACAGTCAGCTGAACTCGGACGCTGACAAATTACCAGTGCTGCCCTACTTTTAAACTATGAGGTTTGTCGTGTTTCTTCATGGATCTGAAGCAAAAAGCCCGAACCGCAACCTCTCCTGTTCTGTTTGACACTATCAACAGCAAAAGCATTATATACTTGAACACAAATAGAAAATATTAGGTTAAACATTGTCCGATTGAATGACTGAGAATATTCAGGTACTTTATTGGCACATTTTTATACTAAAAATCACAGGTAAAAATGCCTACTAGCATAAGCTAAAGCTAACGTTAGCCACAAAATTTAAGCAAAGTAAGACTCACCTTCGTATTTGTGTATGTAAGACGAGGCATACCTCTTAAAGCCTTTCTCTAACTTACTCGTTGGAGCTTTGGATGACGACTTACAAATGCGATGAACATCGTTAATCGTCAGCTTGGGCAACCCCTGTAAACTCCTTGAATAAAACGCCATGTTCAATAGACCGGAAGTGAGCGATCCGCATTTACCGGAACACGGAAGGTCACGTGCAAAGACCCCATTAGGCAAAAAATTGCGATTTATATGCCAAAAAAAAAAATACGGTAAACATATTTTGGATGGGTAAAATCTGTGAATAATTTTGAATGATACTTCTTACTTTATTATTAATCATGTATCTGGTTGGTAAAGTCCTAATCTTTTTCCAGTTAAGGTTATTAACAAAGGTGTTCCAATAAGGTACCACATATGGAAATGACACAACATATTCGGCAGTAAGTCAGGCTCGTTTCTAGTGAGAGTTAGACTCCGCCAAGGTTGCCCTTCGTCACCGATTCTGTTCATAACTTTTATGGACAGAATTTCTAGGCGCAGCCAAGGTGTAGAGAGGATCGGGGGCGGCCGTGGCATAGTGGTAATGGCAGTCGTCCCCCGATCGGAAGGTTGGCGGTTCGAATCCCGGTTCCCCACACCATGTATCGTTGTGTCCTTGGGCAAGACACTTAACCCCGAGTTGCTCCCGGTAGGACTGGAAAGCGCCTTGCATGGTAGTCTGCCACTACCGGTGTATGAACGTGTGTAGCACTTTGAGATTTTCACTAATGAAAAGTGCGTTATAAATTGAATTCATTATTATTATTATTATTATTATCCGTTTTGGTGGCCTTAGAATCGCTTCTCTGTTTTTTGCAGATGATGTGGTCCTATTGGCTTCATCAGATCGTGATCTACAGCTTTCGCTGGAGCGGTTTGCAGCCGAGTGTGATGCGGCCGGGATGAGGATCAGTTCCTCCAAATCCGAGGCCATGGTCTTGAGCCGGAAAAGGGTAGCATGCCCTCTCCGGGTCGGGGAGGTCCTGCCCCAAGTGGAGGAGTTTAAGTATCTCGGGGTCTTGTTCACGAATGAGGGAAAACTGGAGCGTGAGATCGATAGGTGCAGCATCCGCAGTGAAGCGGGCGCTGTACCGGTCTGTCGTGGTGAAGAGAGAGCTGAGTCAAAAGGCAAAGCTCTCAATTTACCGATCGATCTACGTTCCCACCCTCATCTATGGTCATGAGCTTTGGGTTGTGACCGAAAGAACGAGATCTCGGATACAAGCGGCTGAAATGAGTTTTCTCCGCAGGGTGTCTGGACTCTCCCTTAGAGATAGGGTGAGAAGCTCAGTCATCCGGGAGGGACTCGGAGTAGAGCCGCTGCTTCTCCACATCGAGAGGAGCCAGTTGAGGTGGCTCGGGCATCTGGTTAGGATGCCTCCTGGACGCCTCCCTGGTGAGGTGTTCCGGGCATGTCCCACCGGGAGGAGACCCAGAGGAAGACCCAGGACACGCTGGAGGGACTATGTTTCTCGGCTGGCCTGGGAACGCCTTGGGATTCCCCCAGAGGAGCTGCTCCAAGTGGCTGGGGAGAGGGAAGTCTGGGCCTCCCTACTTAGGCTGCTACCCCCGCGACCCGACCCCGGATAAGCGGAAGAAAATGGATGTATGGGATGGACAACATATTTATGAAATAGTGAACGTATACGACGGTTGCTATTACGGGTTGAGGAAAAGCAGATTTGACCAATTTCAAGTTTGGTTGGATCAAATGGTAATAGTGTTGGATTCTGTCCTGCTGTACTTCTATGTTAGATAATTACTCCAGTAGGGATGGCTTTTCTTACAATATTAAATGTGTTAATAGGGATCATGTTATATTTTATGATAAATTCTTGATATGACATTAATGATGCATCAGGGTTGTGCAACTGATGAACTAAAACTATGTGATGATGATGATGATGATGATGATGATGATGATGATGATTTATTTGTTTTCTCAGGGACAGTGCACAACAATACATTGACCTACAAAAACAGGAAAGATGCATTGTGCCAGGTTATAGTAATAATACTAATTTCCGCCTGTAGTCCCCGGACAGGTTGATGTTTAACAAGAGTAACGGATTTTTGTAAGTGGATGAGAAAACCATTAAACACAAATACAGACACAATATATACATACATATCATACCTCGCCCCTCAAATATACCATACATAAAAAACTTTCAAAATTTCACCAGTTCTCTCACACACACACGCACTACCAGTTTGTTCACATACACACACACACACACACACACACACACACACACACACACACACACTCACACACACACACACACACACACACATACACATCATATATACATAATCACACTTCTTCAAACAAACCTACAAACTGTACTTTCACTCACACACAGTCATCACTGGTGGGTGCAAACCTGCTTTGATAAAAGCCATTTCCTTGTCAGATGTGCAAACGTTGGGAAACTTGTACATTTTATAATCTCAGTAGGCAGAATATTCCACTGACTCATGGCAACAACAGAAAAGACGGATTTAGCAAAAGAGGTCCTACATTTAGGGATGCTGCACTCTCCTCTAGAGGTCGCCCTTGTGACTCGAGTTGTTTTTTCTGAGTTCAATATGACAAACCTTCTTAGAGGAGGAGCAGCCATACCATGGATGATTTTAAAAAGTAGACAAATATTTGCATGAAATATTAAATTGTCAAAGTTTAAAAGATCATATTTGAAAAGAATATGACAGTGGTGATATTGTCTGGATTTCCTATCATGAATTTTTATTGCACTTTTGAACATTGATTCAAGAGGCTTTAGAGCTGTTTTACTAGCCTGTGACCAGCTAGTCATGCAATACAGAAAACGCGAGAAAATCATAGAGTTTAAGTACATATATGATGCCTCAGTAGTAAGAGATCCTCGTATGTACCTGAAGTTCACCAGACTAAATTTTAAAGAGTTGCGCAGTTTCTTTACATGGTCTCTAAAATTCAAATTTGAGTCAAGGGTAACACCTAAATAGGTAAAGTTGTTTACATTTTTTATTTTTTCCCCATTTATATGGATATCAGGATAATCCAAACATTTATTTCTGTTTGTAAAGTACATTGCAACTGTCTTTTCTACATTTAATGTGAGACAGCAGTTTTGTAGCCAGGCAGCAACCTTTTTCAATTCTCCTGTCAATTTTGTGGCCACTTCTGTTATATTTTTTCCATGAGTGAACAAAACAGTATCGTCCGCATACATGATGATATTAATATCACACATTGAGGGGAGATCATTGATGTATAGACTAAAAAGCAGCGGCCCTAAAATAGAGCCCTGCGGAACTCCCATGGTGCAGTCTTGAAAGGGGGACAGTGTGTGATTTACTCGAACACATTGTTTCCTGCCACTTAGGTATGATGTAATCCAGTTTATTGTCTGACGAGACAGTCCATAATTTGATAGTTTGCTTATTAAAATGCTGTGGGAAACAGTATCGAAAGCCTTTCGCAGGTCTAGGAACACGGCGCCCACTACACCTCCTTGGTCTAGCTTTGATTTAATTTCTTCAAGGAAGTAGGAACAAGCCGTCTCTGTTGAGTATTTTTTTCTGAAACCAAATTGCAAAGGATTTAAAAAAGCTTTGGTTTCAAGGTGTTCAATTAGTTGCTCTGCTACAACCTTTTCAAAGACTTTTGAGATGACGGGGAGGATGGTAATCGGTCGATAGTTACTGACCTCTAGTTTGTCTCCAGACTTATATATGGGCGTGACAATGCCAGTTTTTAATGCATCGGGAAATATACCATCTCTAATAGACTGATTTATTATTTTTGTCAACACTGGGATTAGACTGTCCTTATGTGTTTTTAGAAATATACTATCTAACCCATACAGGTCTTTTGCTTTGCTATTATTAAGTTGTCCAATAATCCTTTCCACTTTTGCATCATTAACAGGTGTTAAACTAAAGGCAGATGCATCACAGACCAGAGAATGGAAAGAGCAAGGTGCCGGAAACAGCTGAGCCAGTCGTTGAACAGAATTAATAAAATATTCATTGAAATATATTGCTAAGGTTACATCATCATTTTGAATAGTATCATTTATTTTAAGCTGCACGTCATGTCGAGTGTTTTTTTCATTTCCAAGAAATTTATCAATGTTTCTCCACAACAATTTACTATTTCCTTTTGCATCTTTAATTAGATTAAGGAAAAAGTTGGCCCTTGTTTTTCTAAGTAATGTGGTGACTTTATTTCTCAGACTTCGATATATTAAATGGTCAGTAGTTAATCTAGTTTTGATAAACTTTTTTAATGAGGCATCTCTTTTCTTCATCAATTCCCAGAGTTCACTATTGAACCATGGCAAGCTTTGTTTTTTTTGTTTTATTTTTTTCGTCTTTGTGTATTTTAATAAAATATTTTTTAAGATTGATGTTAAATCATTACATGCTTTCTCACATGACTTGTTTTCTATTATATCATTCCAGTTTGTTTGCTTTAATTCATTTTCCAATAGAGACGAATCCTTCTTTGAGATAAAATATAAGTTTTGAGTATTTTTTGGTTGATTTTGGTCCCTGTATCTTGTTTTATTTAATTTTCTGACAACTAGTGTAAGGTTATGATCAGATAATCCAGTTATTAAATTATATGTTTTCATTATCCTTTCCGGTTTGTTTGTAAAGATTAAGTCTATGAGTGTTTGAGAAGTTTTTGTTATTCTTGTGGGTTTATTTATGATCTGTTTCATCTGGAAAGATTTCATTATTTCATTAAGGTTCTTTTTGCGTGCTTTATCAACCCAGTTTAGGTTCATATCTCCCATTAGTAGAACCTCTTTTCCTTCAACCATTTTAAGCATTTTAGATAGTTCTGTAAAAAATGTGCTTGTGGCATTTGGGGGGCGGTAAATGGAAATTACAACAAAAGACATTTCAGGAGAAAGCGTAATTGTAACTCCTACACATTCTAATTCATCGTTCTTTATATTGATTTCATTACTTTGGAAACTCTCTTTGACATATATCAGAACCCCTCCACCCCTCCCCTCCCCCCTGTCGCGTCTATAAGTTTTATATCCAGAAACAGTGAACACAGATAACGGAGTTGTAGGACATAACCACGTTTCTGTGAGGCAGAGATAGTCCAGGTTTGAATCCGTCAGTAAATGTTTAATCTGTTCAGACTTAGATATGATGCTCCGGATGTTAATATGTCCTCCGAAGATCCCCTTAGGTTTATTGTTGGGATTCCACAGGACGCGGGCATGATTAACTGTTTGAAAAAGTATATATGTATATATATATATATATATATATGTATATATATGTGTGTATATATATATATATATATATATGTATATATATATGTATGTATATATATATATGTATGTATGTATATATATGTATGTATATATATGTATGTATGTATATATATATGTATATATATATATATGTATGTA
>JBBPBX010074176.1:0-17641 GCA_038048925.1 Garcialebias charrua
GGCGCCTGCACTGGACTGAACTGAACTACCGAATTGCGTTGTGTTCAGCTGAGCTGCAAGCTGACAACGCCTGAACTGAAATGCACTGGACTACCAAAATGCATCATGTTCAGCTAAAGCCGCAAGCTGACATGCCTCATACCTGAACTATGAATGGAGTTTTGCACATCTGCACCAGCTTCAACTCAAGTCATGAACTATGCTCTGCACCCACTACAGAACTCTTGACATCTCCAGGATGGGGGCTGGAGAACGACATGATAAGCACTGGTCAAGCTGGAATGCGTCACTACCAAACATTACAGCCTGGCTGAGGTGTCTGCTGACCATGTGATCTTCAGGTGGTGAACTTTGGTTTTCATGATCAGTACTATCTTTGCTATGGTAGAACCTCACGCATACTCATTACTCATACATACATGTACAGATCTCACTGACACGTGACCTGTACAGTCACGCTTCTCATACGTTGTTGGATAATGTCATACATTATTTATTTATTTTTTGGGTTGCCATGTACTCGCGTTAGAGTGGTACAATTTGGGGGTTTTCTATGTTCTGTGTGGACACCTGTTGCATTTATTTTTGGGTATTTGAGGACACATCTTTCCAGGACTGGACTGACAGCTTCAGGTGTTTGTTGATGCTAGTTTTACTGTCATGCATACAGTACGATGGCTGCTTGAGGTTGGGTTTGGCGGTCTTGAGGTATTGATTTTTCTTTTTTCGTAGTTTTTACACCTGCAATACAGATGACGTTCGTGTTATGAGCATTCCATTATTTTCTTTGTAACAGGATGTTTTTTGAATGCCTCCTGTTTCAAAAGGGGATGAGAAATAAGGAACATATAGTTAAACACACCATTTCAAATAACTAATTAGATCAACGTTTTAACTATTCATACAGTGATGAGAACTGGAAACAGTTATACATTTAATAAAGTTATAAAATATCAGTCATCCGGGAGGGACTCGGAGTAGAGCCGCTGCTTCTCCACATCGAGAGGAGCCAGTTGAGGTGGCTCGGGCATCTGGTTAGGATGCCTCCTGGACGCCTCCCTGGTGAGGTGTTCCGGGCACGTCCCACCGGGAGGAGACCCAGAGGAAGACCCAGGACGCGCTGGAGGGACTATGTTTCTCGGCTGGCCTGGGAACGCCTTGGGATTCCCCCGGAGGAACTGCTCCAAGTGGCTGGGGAGAGGGAAGTCTGGGCCTCCCTACTTAGGCTGCTACCCCCGCGACCCGACCCCGGATAAGCGGAAGAAGATGGATGGATGGATGGATGGATGGATGGATGGATAAAATATCATTTTAATAAGTGCCTAAAAACAGGTTGTTGGATAATAGTTGATCAACCAGATTCTGTTAAACCCACCTCTTGATCTGAACGTTTGGGGTAATTTATATAGATTTAGTGCTGACTTTTTCTTATTTTTTCATTTACAGGTCAAATCTGGACTTCTGATGATCGTGAAGGAACAAGCAAAATAAGATTGTGAATAATTTATATTTGAAAAGGGGAAATGCACTTTACAATCACATGACTCCACAGCTGTGATGGACAAGCAGAGAAACCTTACCATAACTGGGTTTACATTCCTCCCCTTTTCAGCAGATTAATTAATGTTGAATGAATGCTTTATGTTGCAGTGTAAACAATGAAGGGAAGATCTATTTCCCTGCATCATTTTTATCCTACAGGTTAAAGGTCCACTGACAGGATTTTTTTACTATTCATAAAATTGCTCAAAATATATATATTTTATCATTTAAATATGTTTGTTTTTGCAAACAAAATGATAAATCACTTTAATTTTGCTTTAAAAGTGATTTTGAACTTCAAGCCGTGTTTAATCATGGGAAATCCGATTACACTCGAACGCACCATATGTGATGTCACACTGGGCAGAGGGCTGTGGTGTCTTTAATAGCGGACAATTTAAAACTGGACGAATTTAGCAATCTATGTGAAGATTTGAGCTATTTGTCTTCATTTTGGGAAGCAGAAAATAGTTTGGGTGATGGAACAAGAAACAACAGGATCTAATTTAGGTCTGATGCTGTATCAGACTTCCTTCATGTCGAGCTGCTCATACCTGCGCACTGTGACAAGCCCAGAGCTCTGCCCGGTGTGACATCACAGATGGTGCGTTCGCGTGTAATCGGATTTCCCATGATTAAACACGGCTTGAAGTTCAAAATCACTTTTAAAGCAAAATTAAAGTGATTTATCATTTTGTTTGCAAAAACGAACATATTTAAATGATAAAATATATATATATTATTGAGCAATTTTATGAATAGTAAAAAAATCATGTCAGTGGACCTTTAAGGTGTGGAACATGCAGCAGAGCAGAACTAATCACATTAACTAACAAACCAACCAACTAATCACTAATATATGCCAAGGTTTTCTCACTATTTGTTGAAACCTCTCAATTGTTGTTTACACCATATGTTGAAATTACATATGGTTATTCTCAGTGGTGGGCAACGCTAATCCAAAAATTAGTTCCGCTATTTCTAAAGCACTAATTAATTTATTTAGGTCCGCAATTTCAAAAGCACTAATGTCTTATGAAAATTAGGGGAAGCTAATTCTAATCCGCTAATTAAATTCAACAATTGGTAGCAGCAAGTTATGCAATATTTGCACTACACTGCCAACTAGCGGTGCATGAACTGTTATACAGTAAGTTGTTTGAGTTTCAGAGTATTTAGTTTGGTTCTCTTCAACAGGTTTGACAAGGACAAAATGTACCCATTCCAAAGTCTGTTAGCTAAACTGCAGACATATTTGGCTGTTTTTTTTTCTTCTTTTGTTACTTTTAGTACCACTAGATCGCATGTGTCAAACTCAAGGCCCGTGGGCCAAATCCGGCCTACCATAACCGTTTCTGTGGCTCTCTACACCCTAGAACTTCAAGATAACAGTTGTAAGCATGTTGCTCTCAGGTGATGGGTCCCCATCCCTACACTCCCTGGTCTCTCTGTTAATTGTCTTGCTTATCTCCTCCATTTTGTTGTCCAGGTGTTTGTGATTGTCATGCTGTGTGTTCATGTACCTGTATATAAAGTCAGGGATTTTTTAATTGATAAAGCTCTGTATATGTTGTATAACACAATCATTGTTCCACATTTAATCTATTGTATTGAGGTTTGGGGAAAAGCGTGCAAAACAATTACAAAGCCTGTTTTTATTTTACAAAAGAGAGCTGTAAGAGTAATCACCAGAAAACATTTCAGTCACCCATCAAACACCTTGTTTCTTCAGCTAAATTTATTGAAATTCCAGGAATTGGTAGAATATAGTATTTTATCAGTTATGTATAGGGCTCATAATAACACATTACCTTTAAATATCCAAAGAAATTTAGACAAAGTTATTACAATCTTAAAGGGACAGATATTCATCAAACCACAATTCAGAACCAGCTTAAAGGGACGGTCTACCTCAATTCAGGGAGTTGGATTGTGGAATGTTCTGGAGAGTGATGTTAAAAATGCAAAATCAATTCATTCATTCAACCTTTATTTATACAGGCTAGCCTCGTTGAGTCACGGGGACTCATTTACAAGAGGGACCTGTCTCACTCACACCAAACAACCATCCACTCTCACACTCACACCTAGGGTCAATTTAGAGTCACCAATCAGCCTAACAAGCATGTTTTTTGGTCTGTGGGAGGAAACCGGAGTACCCGGAGGAAACCCACGCATGCACGGGGAGAACATGCAAACTCCACCCAGAAAGGCCCCGGACCGGGATTTGAACCGGCAACCTTCTCGCTGAGAGGCAGCAGCTCTACCAGTTGTGCCACCGTGCTGCCCAATGTATACATTTAAGAAAAAGGTCGAAAAGGACTTGCTCAAAAACTATATATGATGTAGCTTAGTGTGTTTGTGTACAGTATTACAGTTAGATAAATTAGTAGATTTATTCATTTTGTGATGTAGTTTGAAGGTTATCATTGGTTGAACAAACTGTGAAATAAATAAGGGGCAGATATAATAAGATTTCATCTTCTTTCTGCTCCTTTCATTTTATCCTACTTGTATTCTTGTATCTGATGAAACTGTTTTGTATTGTTCTTTTAAAATGAATGAATAAACATCAAATCAAATCAACGGCCCAGTCAGAGTCCAGAACCTGAACCTGAAACCTTCAGAGAGCTGAGCAGAAACCTCAAAGAACTGAAGCAACAATGGAAAGAAGAGTGGGTCAGAACTCCTCCAGAACCAGGAGAGAGACTGATGAAGTCCTGCAGACTGATGAAGTCAGAGAACCACAGAGGATTCTGCTGCTGAAGGAGGTTCTGTTGGGTCAGAGGCACAAGCTGAGGTTAAATTTTAATGATTTTAGAACTTGTTAAAGATCATCCATCCAGCTAACTGTCTATCCATCCATCCATTCAGCTAAAAGTCTATTCATCCTTGTATCTGATGAAACTGTTTTGTATTGTTCTTTTAAAATGAATGAATGAACATCAAATCAAATCAAAAATAAGTCTGTATCTCTGTGTTTATCATTGTCCTGGCATTGTCTCCTGTTGCCTCTGTCTCCTGAGTTCCTTGTGATTCCCTGAGTATGTAAGTTTGCTGCCCTGTCTATTTTATGTTCTTAATTTCTGTGGCCGTCGCGGACGCCATTTTGAAGAGTCCTAATGGTGAACTACTTTTTTTAAATCCAGCAGATTTGACCATTTCGTGAAACTCTCAAGCTCAGAAAAACTTGTGCTATAACGTCAGCTATGAAATATATTTTTTCTCAGCAAAGAAACAATTGTTTTACCGTGTTTTGTTGTAAAATCCTGGCTTCTTTGGCCGTCGCGGACGCCATTTTGAAGAGTGCTAATGTGGCGAACTTTTTTTTAAATCCAGACGCGTCACGTAGGCCGCTGAGAAACATCCACAAGTTCAGTTCACCCTCCATGTTAAAAAGTCTTCGTCTGACTCTTCGAAAACAAGCAATAAGGCTCCAGAGTAACACACTGGCTGCTAACTGCTATAGAGAGAGCACACACCAAGAGACTGAGGGGGACGCTTTTTTGTGACGGACCACATCCGGCGCTGCTCGTAAATACGTTATTTCGTTTTTACTGATAGATAATTAGTTATTAGCGGTACTGCATTTTAAATAAAAATAGCACAAATCCGCTTATGAATTATAAAACTTAGTCAATCCGCTGTAAAGCTAACAGATTATTTAGCTACGCTAAAAGCGGATTAGCGCAATAGCGCTACCTAGCGGTGGGAGGCCCACCACTGGTTATTCTTACACCTGTGAAGAATGACTGTGAGTTTGATCCAGGAGGTCCAGAAAGGATTGAAGGTTGTTGAGATGAATGAGTCAGACAGAATGTGAATGTTACAGACAGATTAATGTGACTATACTGTATATGTTTGTGCCTGGTGAATGTGCAGTACAATAGTTGTGTGTTGATAGATTTTTTTGTGTATTGATAGATTTTTGAGAAAGGTGTACAGGGTTTTAACTACTTTTCTATAGATATAATTTAGTTTTATCAATTTTGATTCTTAGAGAATATAAATTAGTAGGGGTGTAACGATACACAAAACTCACGAGACGAGAAAATCACAGATCTTGCGAGAACGAGACGAGATTTTAACATTAGTTCAAGGAAACTTCAAAGATCGGTTTTATGCCGCAAAAAGGCTTTTATTCTGTTTTAACATACAAACTCAACTGATGTCTTCATTTAACTGATTGAATCTCCTTAGAACGTTCAACTTTGTTTAAAATAAAAAAGATATTCACGCAGGACTTTCCAAAAATTGAACATAAATTTAAAACAAAATAAACATTCCTTTTCTTTATGATCTTTTCATTTCTTTACTTATTCTGACATTCAAACTATAACTTACCAAAAATTCAACATAAATAAAAAACAAACTTTTTTTTTCTTAATATTTGCATTCTTTACTTATTCTATGCATAACCTTCAAAAGAACAAATGTAAACAAACAAGTTTACATTTTAAATGCTAAAGTGCCAACATATTTCCTCAATGTCAAAAGTGACAGGTAACAACTACTCTCCCCAGCTTATTTAATGTCCATGTTTTTTTTTTCAAGAACATAAGCATGTCTACATTTTCTGGCAACAACTGAGACCTTTGGGCACCAACTATGCCCCCTGCAGTTGAAAAGTCACGTTCACTTGGGACAGAGGTAGCAGGGATGAACTTGAACAAACATTTTTTTCTTCTTAATATTTGCATTCTTTACTTATTCTATGCATAACCTTCAAAAGAACAAATGTAAACAAACAACTTTACATTTTAAATGCTAAAGTGCCAACATATTTCCTCAATGTCAAAAGTGACAGGTAACAACTACTCTCCCCAGCTTATTAAATTATTGTCCAAGTCCATGTTTTTTTTTTTCAAGAAAATAAGCATGTCTACATTTTCTGGCAACAACTGAGACCTTTGGGCACTAACTATGCCCCCTGCAGTTGAAAAGACACGCTCACTTGGGACAGAGGTAGCAGGGATGAACTTGAACAAACATTTTTTTTCTTAATATTTGCATTCTTTACTTATTCTATGCATAACCTTCAAAAGAACAAATGTAAACAAACAACTTTACATTTTAAATGCTAAAGTGCCAACATATTTCCTCAATGTCAAAAGTGACAGGTAACAAATACTCTCCCCAGCTTATTTAATGTCCAAGTTTTTTTTCAAGAAAATAAGCATGTCTACATTTTCTGGCAACAACTGAGACCTTTGGGCACTAACTATGTCCCCTGCAGTTGAAAAGACACGCTCACTTGGGACAGAGGTAGCAGGGATGGAAAGGTATGCTTTAGCAAGTGAAGACAGCAAAGGATATTGTGTGCAGTTTTCTTTCCACCACTTCAAAGGGCAGCTACTCAGTGGAATAGATGCCTCCCCTCTGTAGTGTTCAAGTTCCTTCTTTACCTGATCTGCTGCATTGTTTTGGTCTGGTGTGGTACAGAAAGACTCTCCCAGCAGATCTTCAAGTGCCGTCTTCTTCGATGCTGGTTCTGTCACTGCCAGCCCAAGTTCAAGAGCCCGTTTTTCTCCAGTAGGGCACCGAGCTCCACCAACTGCCTCTCCTTCCCTCTCCTCAGCATCTGTGGTCTTTAAACAGCAGGAAAATTGACACACACACACACACGTTATTATTAGTATTTTGTCTGTGGGATAATAAAGTGGTTAAGTAGAAAACGTTGTTATAATGTATACGCACAAATTGGTAAAGTAATTTAGTTGGATTTATACCTGATTTTGCAGCAGCTGTTTCACCTTCTCGTGTATCCTCAGGAAGATGTCATCACGCTGGCTGTGGTCAGGCAGCGGCAGAGTCCGAAACCTTGGGTCCAGCACTGTGCATTGCATTAAAAAGTCATATGCATCCCCACTGTATCTGCCTGAAATATTACTGAGGATTGCTTTTTTTGTGTCGACCACGGTGGTGGAATCCTCCTCCTTTGGTGTCATGCTCTGCATTATCATGTTCTTGAGAGGCACAATGAGAGATACAGTTGGGCTCTTCTCCTCACTTAAGACTGCAGTGGCTGTCTTCAATGGATTCAGCAGTTTTACAAGGTCTTCAGCATCTCTGATGTCACAGCTGTCCAGTGTATCAATATTCCTGGCATTTTGCTTCATCTCAGGGCTGCTGAGAGCTGCTGCTATTGCTGCTTGCTGCTCCAGGTAACGATTCAGCATGTCTAAGGTGCTGTTCCATCTTGTGGTAACATCCATGACCAACATGTGCAGTGGAAGTTGTAGAAGTTTCTGCTTGGACTTCAACACTGCAGTAGCTGTTGAACTCCGATGAAAAAAAGCTGTCACACGTCTCACCCGCCCAAGTAAACATGAGACCCGTGCTACACAGAGTCAAGTCAAGTCAAGTCAATTTTATTTCTATAGCACAGCTTAAAACAGATAAACTGTTACCAAGGTGCTTCACACACACAGCATAAAAGTTTAAAAATGTACAGAAACAGTAACACACACCAATAGTAACAATTATTTACAGTAGTAAAAGTACATAAAAATGTATAAGAACAAATTAAAATGGAAAAAGCTCACACCGTATGAAACACCAGAGAGAACAGATGGGTTTTTAACAGGGATTTGAACATGAGAAGGGAGGAGGCCTGTCTAATGTTGGGGGGGAGGTTGTTCCAGAGTTTGGGGGCGGTGACTGAAAACGCTCGATCTCCACGGAGCTTCAGACGTGTTTTTGGGACCGCCAAGAGCATCTGATCAGATGATCTCAGGGCCCGCGATGGAACATATGGTTCCAGCAGCTCGGAGAGGTAGAGGGGAGCGAGGCCATTTAGGCATTTGTAGGTCAGCAACAGGATTTTAAAGTCGACTCGAGTTCGCACGGGGAGCCAGTGCAGGGAGGAGAGAACAGGTGTGATGTGCTCATACCTACGAGTACCGGTTAAAAGCCGAGCTGCTGCATTTTGCACGAGCTGAAGGCGTGTAAAGGAGGCCTCGCTGATCCCAGCATACAGTGCATTACAATAATCCAGGCGGGTTGTGATGAACGCATGGATTAGGGTCTCAAGATCAGATCTGGACAGCACCGGCTTGAGCTTAGCAACCTGCCGCAGCTGGAAGAAACTCTTCTGGAGAACGGAGCTGATTTGTTTATCGAACTTAAGGTCTGAGTCGAAAACCATCCCAAGATTTTTTACAGAGTTTTTGAGATAGGGCTGGAGGGAGTCCAAGTTTATGTGATCAGAGGCGGCAGCTGAGCTAGGGCTGAAGATGATGACTTCAGTCTTCTGGTCATTAAAACTTAGGAAGTTTGAAGCCATCCAAGTCTTAATGTCGTCCAGACACTTTAGGAGAGAGTGGAGGGAGCCTGTATTTGCTGGTTTCAGTGGCAGATATATCTGGCAATCATCTGCGTAACAGTGGAACGAAATTCCATGTTTTCTTAGGATGGTCCCCAGTGGGAGCATGTAGAGCGTGAAAAGAAGTGGACCGAGAATAGAGCCTTGTGGGACCCCGCAGGAAAGAGACATTGAAGGGGATACACTGTTCCCGACCTTAACACAGAAACTTCTGTCAGCAAGGTATGAGCGGAACCAGTCTAATGCAGCACCTGTGATCCCGACCCAGTGTTCGAGCCGAGATAAGAGGATACCGTGATCGACGGTATCAAAAGCAGCGGTAAGGTCAAGGAGTACAAGTACCACAAACTGACCAGAGTCATTTGATACAAGAATATCGTTGAAAACCCTGACCAAAGCTGTTTCCGTGCTGTGAAGTTGTTTGAAACCGGACTGAAAAACCTCAAAGACTTTGTTTTCAGTTAAGAACTGATTTAACTGAATAGAAATAAGTTTTTCGAGGATTTTGGACAGAAAGGGGAGTCTTGATATTGGTCTGTAATTTGCGCAGGCGGAAGGGTCAAGGCTAGGTTTCTTCAATAACGGAGTGACAACTGCATGTTTGAAGGCATCCGGGACCACGCTTGTAGCAATGCTACTATTCAGAATATTAAGAACAGAGGGCCCCAGCGATGGCAGAACCTGTTTGAACAATGATGGGGGGATGGGATCAGCGGGGGATCCTGAAGGTTTCATGTGACCAACAGCTTTGTTTAACAATGGGAGTGAGATGGGTTTGAATTGCCTGAAGTTTGCTGTGCAAGGAACAATGGGAGAGGTGTCTACTGCAGAGTGGGGGATGGAGGACCTAATCAGCTCAACCTTTTCAACAAAGAATTTGCTGAATCTGTTACAGGAGTCAACAGGGGCCTCCATGTTGGCTGATAGAGGAACATTGAGAATGGAATTTACTGTGTTAAAAAGAATGCGGGGGTTGTGTCTGTTGGAGGTGATGATGTGGGAGAAGTATTTGTTTTTTTCTGATTTGACGGTGGCCTGGTAGTTATTTAAACATGTTTTTAGCAAAATGAAAGAAACCTGGAGCTTATCTTTTTTCCATTTGCGTTCTGCACGCCTGCAGAGACGTCTCGCTGCCCTGGTTGTCTCATTTATCCATGGGTATTTTGCCAGCTTTGGTTGCCTGACTTTTAGTGGGGCCACAATGTCTAGGATCTCAGTGCAGGTCTCATTGTGGCTACTGAGCAGCTCCTGTGTGCTGACACAGGGAGATGCTTCAGGGGCTGTAACAGTAGTGGAGGTGAAAGCAGAAGAAAAAAGTGCAGCGGTTGAAGGGTTAAAAATGCGGCAGCTTTTGGCTGGAGCAGGAGATTTAGACACACGTGTGAGAGATATTTCAAATGAGATGGGTTTGTGATCAGAAACAGTAGCATCCCCAATCATCAGATTAACCACTGACAGACCATGAGACATAACTAGATCGAGTGTGTGACCCTGCTGGTGGGTTGGACCAACAACATTTTGTACCAGGTTGAAAGAGTGTATCAGGTTTAAAAAGTCATTAACTAATGGCTTATCAGGGCAACAGACATGCAAATTGAAATCTCCTAAAAGTAATACCCTATCGTATTTCAAGAATATTCCAGTCAGGAAGTCCGAGAGTTCACTGATGAAGCCTCTGGTGGTTTTAGGTGATCTGTAGATCACAGCACACAGGAGGGGGTTGGAGCGGCCCAGTTCAAAATGCAGCAATTCGAAAGTCTGAAAAGCTGCTGCCTGTAACAGTCTACAGTTCCAAAGTTTCTTAAAAACAGCCAAAACTCCTCCACCCCTTCCAGACAATCTGGGCGAGTTAAAAAATGTACAATCCACCGGCAAAAGTTCAGAGAAAACAGATAACTCACCAGGAGGAAGCCAAGTTTCTGTGAGGAACATGAAGTCCAGTTTGTTTGAGCAGAAAAAGTCATTCATAATGAAAGATTTGTTTGTCAGAGACCTCACATTTAATAAAGCGAATCTTGTTGGACCAGCAGCTGGAGTTTTGACACGATTTAGCTGCCATACTGGAGTTGAGCACGCAGCTGGAGTTTTGGCATCAATTGGTCTCCATACAGGCCACGGAGCGCAGGTCAGCTGCTTCAGGTTGTTCTCCTCGCGTCTTCGCTCGCCGGGGAAAACGCAGCTCCGTGCGCGCGTGCGTCCACCGCGCGGACGTGGTTGAAGTGCCTCTATCCGGGCCACCACAGGATCGGCGTGGAGAACCAGCGAGTTTACCAGGAATGGAGCAGCGGATGAGTCCGAGTTGGTTTCGTTCCTCTGGAGCCGGTCAGAGCCACCGCAGCTTCGTGCACGCGCGCTGTGCGCCGCAAAGCCGGACAGCTGGAGCAGGCAGGAGTCCGCGAGACATCCAGGAGGAAGATTTACTGACCGGCGGTCCGCACCAGCAGCAGCAGAGGAGCGTGCAAAGCTCGCTTTGAGCTTCACGAGGCGGCCACCGCGTTTCCCACGGCGCCTGTGTTTACGTGCGGGCAGGGGGGCCGCTCGCTGCAGGTAGCCAGGTACGCCCGCTAACAGCGGTGGAGGTGGACTTCCAGAACCTCGGTTAAAGCTGCCAAACGAGGTGAGATATGCGGTGGGAAATTGCAGATTTATGAGCTGCTGACGGTCATACACCAGGAGTGAGTTGATCCCATTCAAGAAAAGCGTTAAAAGTAGTAAAAAAACAAACACAGCGGACAGACGTGGACGGCATGCCACCAGTGTCGGCGCCATCTTGAAAAGTGAGAGGCCAGCTCCATCCATCCATCCATTTTCTTCCGCTTATCCGGGGTCGGGTCGCGGGGGTAGCAGCCTAAGTAGGGAGGCCCAGACTTCCCTCTCCCCAGCCACTTGGAGCAGCTCCTCTGGGGGAATCCCAAGGCGTTCCCAGGCCAGCCGAGAAACATAGTCCCTCCAGCGTATCCTGGGTCTTCCTCTGGGTCTCCTCCCGGTGGGACATGCCCGGAACACCTCACCAGGGAGGCGTCCAGGAGGCATCCTAACCAGATGCCCGAGCCACCTCAACTGGCTCCTCTCGATGTGGAGAAGCAGCGGCTCTACTCCGAGTCCCTCCCGGATGACTGAGCTTCTCACCCTATCTCTAAGGGAGAGTCCAGCCACCCTGCGGAGAAAACTCATTTCAGCCGCTTGTATCCGAGATCTTGTTCTTTCGGTCATAACCCAAAGCTCATGACCATAGATGAGGGTGGGAACGTAGATCGATCGGTAAATTGAGAGCTTTGCCTTTTGACTCAGCTCTCTCTTCACCACGACAGACCGGTACAGCGCCCGCTTCACTGCGGACGCTGCACCTATCCGCCTATCGATCTCACGCTCCAGTTTTCCCTCATTCGTGAACAAGATCCCGAGATACTTAAACTCCTCCACTTGGGGCAGGACCTCCTCCCCGACCCGGAGAGGGCACGCTACCCTTTTCCGGCTCAAGACCATGGCCTCGGATTTGGAGGAACTGATCCTCATCCCGGCCGCATCGCATTCAGCTGCAAACCGCTCCAGTGAAAGCTGTAGATCACGAGCTGATGAAGCCAATAGGACCACATCATCTGCAAAAAACAGAGAAGCGATTCTAAGGCCACCAAAACGGATCCTCTCAACACCTTGGCTGCGCCTAGAAATTCTGTCCATAAAAGTTATAAACAGAATCGGTGACAAAGGGCAACCTTGGCGGAGTCCAACTCTCACCGGAAACGAGCCTGACTTACTGCCGGCAATGCGGACCAAGCTCTGACACCGGTCGTACAGGGACCTAACAGCCCATATCAATGGGCCTGGTACCCCATACTCCCGGAGTACCCGCCACAGAACCCCCCGAGGGACGCGGTCGAATGCCTTTTCCAAGTCTACAAAGCACATGTAAACTGGTTGGGCAAACTCCCACGCACCCTCCAGGACCCTGTTGAGGGTGTAGAGCTGGTCTAGTGTTCCACGACCAGGACGAAAACCACACTGCTCCTCCTGAATCCGAGGTTCGACTATCCGACGGACCCTCCTCTCCAGAACCCCTGAATAGACCTTACCAGGGAGGCTTAAGAGTGTGATCCCTCTATAGTTGGAACACACCCTACGGTCCCCCTTTTTGAATAGGGGAACCACCACCCCAGTCTGCCAATCCAAGGGAACTGCCCCCGATGTCCACGCGATATTGCAGAGTCGCGTAAGCCAACACAACCCCACAACATCCAGAGCCCTAAGGAACTCAGGACGAATCTCATCCACCCCCGGAGCCTTGCCACCGCGGAGCTTTTTAACCACCTCGGCGACCTCAGCACCAGAGATTGGAGAGCCCGATCCAAAGTCCCCAGGCTCCGCTTCCTCAGTGGAAGACGTGCCAGTAGGATTGAGGAGGTCTTCGAAGTATTCCGCCCACCGACTCACAACATCCCGAGTTGAGGTCAACAGCACGCCATCCCCACCATAAATGGTGTTGGTCGCGTACCGCTTTCCCCCCCTGAGAGGCCAGAGGCCAGCTTGAGTAGCTAAATTTATAGTGTGAGCGAAACACTTAATATGTGGCACCAACCCTGCTTCACGTGCAGCTGCGTCCATGTTACGTGCATTATCAGTCACAACAGCAACTCCATAGTTTGGTCTTTTAAGTTCCCAGTCAATGACAGCTTCTTGTAAAACTTCAGCGATGTTTGCCCCTGTGTGGGACTCATAAATGGGCCGAGTCTGCAGGACAACATTTATCATTTCCCAGTTGCTGTTGATGGTGTGCGCAGTGATGGTGATGTAGCTTAATGTACCCCTGGATGTCCAGCCATCCGTCGTTATAGCAAAGCTCTCTGCCTCCTTCAAGGTTTGAACAACTCTAGCTTTACACTCCTCGTAGAGAGTAGGGATCACTTTGTTAGAGAAATGCACACGCGATGGAATGCTGTACTTTGGTTCTAATGTGTGAAGAAGTCTCCTAAACCCCTGATTTTCCACAACAGAAAATGGCCTCATATCAGCTGCAATAAAATTGCCGATGTCTCTAGTTATTGCTGCAGCTCTAGCACTCGAGTGTGGGAGCTGAGGTGAAAAGACATTTTTCAGCGTTGTCTGTCCTTTCGGCATTGTTTTCACGGGAGTTGCTGATTTAAGCACAGCGCTGTGATGGTTCTGAAGGTGGCGTTGCATCGTGCTAGTGTTAGCAGCGGTGTATGGTAAACATTTCTTGCAGTACTTACAAATTGTCCGTGTCTTGTTTGTTATTCTTTCGCCATTTATCGGATTCGTTTCTATTGGAAATCCAAAATGCAGCCAAACAAATGATTTAAAACTAGTTGGGGCGTTTTCTATGGCAACTTCCTCCGGCGAAGCCATGTTGTCCGTGACGCTGTTGCTGACTTGCTAGCATTAGCGTCTCGCGAGACAACGTTACCTCTCAACGAGAGATATCGCGGGAGTTTAATATCGCGAGATCTCGTACCATGAGATCTCGTTACATGCCTATAAATTAGCGTATCAGAGTAGCCTAGCGGTGGATTTTACTGATAGGAAATGTTTGTGGTAGAACATTCTGGTACAGAGAATAATATATATATAGGATATGGATGTGAATAAGATAATTGAGTTTGACAGGTTATGGAAGGATTTTTGTGTTTTCTGTTCGGATCAGATTAATCATAGATTAAGTGTTAGTTTTTGAATGTGGTCTTAGCCCTTATCACAGACATCTCTGAATAAGAGCAGTTGAGCTTTTCTCAGATATCGGACTAGTTAACAGAGTAGTGTAGGGCTTTTCCCCTTACAGGTGTCTATGATGAAGAAGATGAAGAGGCCTAACCCCAGTTCATATTCTTTGCTAAGGTTAACACATACCAGAAATGCACACACTGGAGCAGAGTATATGCAATGTTTTGAAGTTTGTTAAGAGTTGATAAATCAAATTTTGGGAAATTTAAGGGTTTTTGAGAAAGTATTGAATTTATAAAGTCAAATTAAAGTCCAGTTGTTTTTTTTATTGAACACCTTTTTAGAGGTATTGAATTTAACTTCATTATTCCTGCATATACCCTGTAGAGGCGTGTTTTGTGAGGGACAGTCCGCACGGTTCTTACTTGTTTTTATTTTTTGTTTGTTTGTTTTTGCATCTATTTTTGTCTTGTTTGTTTTTGTCTGTTTTATTCTTGTTCTTGTTTGTTTTGTCTTGTTTCTATTTGTTTGTTACATTTGTTTTATTCTTTGTTTTTGTCTGTTTTATTCTTTATTTGTTTGTTTTGTTCTTATTCTGTTTCTTCTTGTTCTTTGTTGTTGGTTGTTTTCTTTGTTTGTACTTTCTTACCTTTACTTTTATTTGTTTTTATTTGTTCCTTATTACGTTTCCAGCATGTAGGCTCTGCTGGCCACAGTATATTTTATTACGTAGTTTTTATTACCATGTAGTATTGATGATTATTTTTATATAAGGTGTTTTATATTCTGGGTGGGTAACTTAGATGTAATATTGCTGTGGGTGGGAATGTTAGAGATTTCCAATGTGTATCCAGTTTTTAATTGCATTAATACATAGTACATATCCTTCTACAGGTGTGCAGTGGAGAGCATCCTGTGCTCCAGCATCAACGTGTGGCATGGAGGCTGCACAGTTGAAGAGAGGAAAGCTCTGCAGAGAGTGGTGAAGGCTGCACAGAAGTCTGTTGGAGTCAGTCTCCCCACAATCACAGACATTTATACCTCCAGATGCAGGAAAAGAGCCACCTGCATCATGAAAGACCTCACTCATCCAGCACACTCACTCTTTGCCCCACTCCCCTCAGGACGGAGGTTGAGGAGCATCAAGTGTAGAACCACTAGACTGAGGAACAGCTTCTACCCTGAGGCTGTTAGACTCATGAATAAATAAAAATAAAATAAAAAATAAACACTGCAAAATATCACATCATACTGATGCTGATCTGTTTTCTTGTTGCTGTGTTCATCTGTGTTCATCTGTGACCATCTGCTCATACAAACTCATGTTCGTGCTGCTGTTTATTCCCACTATATTAGGCTTAGTGTATTACTAGTTGATGTTTTTCTTAGTTAGTTCTAGATGTTATTACTGTTTTTCTCTTTCATTTGTTGTTGGATGTAACTGGGACCTCGTGTACATAATCTCGTTTTCATCACATGTACCACATGCGGTGCAAATGACAATAAAGACTCTCTGACTCTGACTCTGATATAGGATTTTGTTGACATGATGTTTGTCATGTCAAAAGGGGAATTGAAATATATTTCTATCAGTATTACATTACACCCATTATGTTCTATTATTTGTATTCACTTAATTCTGCCTTATAATGTGAAATGTGACACAAGGCAGAACGTTTTTCTCTCTGGGCTTTGTTTTCAATAGGGAAGAGTTACACGCCTGCAAAATTCAACAGACCCAACATTTGATGTTTACATTGAAGCTGATAGTTTATTGGCAGAAAGGAGGGTCACGTGGTAGTGTAGGTGGTCCCAGGGCGGTCCCGAAGCAGTCCCAGGCGGTTCCAGGTTCCAGGAGGCGGTGACGACATCCGGAGTTTTATAACTGTGGCCCTTCCTTTGACGATGTGTGTGTGGACTGGTGTTGGAGTGAGGTCTGTTGCAGCTGCAAGGTTAATCCTTATATGTACAATAAACCTGCCAATAACTTGCACATTCGTTTCAGAGCTTTCCTTCAACCTTTTGAATTCGTAACAAGACCTTTGCTAATACTTTCTAGCAGATTTTGATGTGGAGTGCAATATTTTTTTAATGCAAGTTTGGTTTTCTAATAGAATTATAGTGAACTGAAATTACATTTCCTGGCATGTTTAGACCACAAAGGACTAATTACTACTAAAACTGTGATTTTTTTTTATCTCATGAAAATAATATTTTAAAAGTGTGTTTGAGCCAGCTTGTTGGTTTTTATGCATAATTCATCAGAACAAAAAGTATCCTCCAGTTTATTAAATCATCTTTATCAATGTGCTGGTTGTGGCTCTGTCGAGGTTTGTAAAATACACACGTCAGGCACAGACACACAACTGTGGAGGTGCATTGAAGCAAAAGCTTCTTGGGAAGAAAAAAAAAGCACAAGTTACCACGCTCCTGTTTCAAGGAACACAATACAGTATGTTTTTAATACTAAAGCCTGGAGTTATACAATAAACATCCAGACTTACAGCCTCCAATGCACAGGCCTAACCATGTGAGTTAATTAAAATTTCAAATTAAAGTGGAAAAGGAAATCACACTTGGCGTTTTTGTAAAGGATCAGTTTACTCTTTTGTGAAACGTCAAGATATGTTCCAGCGTATTCAAGCTTAAACCGTAAAAAGAAAAACATGCCCACTGTTTTGCTTTCAGTCAACAAATTATCTGATCTGTGAGTTTATGAGAGCAAATAAAGGAATCAAGAGTCCCGAGATGTAAAACAGAGACTGACTGGGTTCAGTAGTGACTAAAAGTAGTCAATTAAATCTTTAATGAACAGAGCTTGTGTGATCTGGACAAGGCTGGAGTATTAAATCATTAATTAGGAAAACCACTGCATCGTTCATGTGACTAAATAATTAGCTGTAGTAGTCTACAGGAGACAGGAAATAATGAATGTGTGGATAGGTGTGTTTAAGCAGAAAGATTTGGCTTTCAGTTTGGCTATGTTTCTTTTTAAAAATCTACCCAATATGCTTATTGAAGTACTGTAGGATTCAGACATCCACCTCTCCACACCTGCACCTAATCCTGACAACTTCTCTGCTTGGTGCTGGCTGTCAT
>JBBPBX010074177.1:0-17641 GCA_038048925.1 Garcialebias charrua
TTTGATTTTATTTTACACTACAGAGTTAAAGCACTTGTTTTAACTGTTTACTTTTATTTATAAAAAAACACTTGAACAGTACAGTGTGTACATAGAGCTTAAAACACAATTGTTGTGTTATTTTGTTAAACTGTATTTTGTAATGAAGAAAACACTTGAAGTATAGTATGTCAACCAGTCATGTTCTGTTGAGGTGCAGTAAGTATTAAAAGTTTGGTGTTAAGTACCGGTCTTTGCAATTCTACTTTAAATTTGTAGTTATATCTAAACTTAATAATAATAATAATAATAATTGTCTAATCTTGTCATCTGCGTATGTTTCCCATACACAGACGAAATTCGTCTCTGCATTTAACCCAACCACCTACCAGGCGGTGCAGTGAGCAGCCATAGAAGGCGCTCGGGGAGCTGGAGAAATAGGTGTGCACTCATAGACACCCCAAGATGTGTAGTGGCCGGGACGCGAACCCGCGTCCTTCGGGTCCCAAGTCAAACGCCCTAACCACTACACCATAACCAACCGAACAAACAATAGTTACTTTCCCTGGTAACTAATTACTTTTATAGGGGAGTAATTCAGTTACTAACTCAGTTACTGTTTGGAAGAAGTAACTAGTAACTATAATTAATTACTTTTTTTAAGTAATGTTCCCAACACTGGGTACAAACATCTCCTATAACAAGACTTTCCTTTTCTGGACAAAACATCCCCCTCTCCACCTCTGTTACAAATCTTGGAATAAAAATGGACTCTCATCTTACATTTGAAAATCACATTAAGCATCTGTTTAAAACCTGCTTCTTCCATCTTCGAAACATCTCCAGACTTCGCCCATCTCTAACTTTTTCTGATGCTGAGAAACTCGTCCATGCCTTTGTCTCCTCCAGGCTCGACTACTGCAACTCCCTGTTTATTGGAATCCCTGGCAAAAACCTTCAGAAGCTTCAATATATTCAAAACAGTGCAGCAAGGATTTTATTGAGAGCTCGTAAATTTGAACATATTACACCCATTCTCCATAACCTCCATTGGCTTCCTGTCACCTACAGAATTCAGTACAAAACTGCTCTCATTACACACCAATGCTTACACGGAACTTCACCTGACTATCTAAAGGACATTCTTGCACCATATTCATCCACCCGGTCTCTACGATCACAGAACAGTAATCTACTTCACATTCCACGAACCAAATTAAGGACCATGGGAGACCGGGCATTCTGTGTGGCTGCCCCCCGCCTATGGAACTCCCTCCCTGACGGCTTGAGAGCTCCACAGTCACTGGTTGACTTCAAAAACGGCTTAAAGGCTTTTCTTTTTAAGCAAGCCTATTCTGCCTCCACATATTTTATCTTTGATCTTAGTTCAAAGTCAAAGTCAACTTTATTGTCAGAACTGCAATATGTACAGGACATACACTGGATTTAAATTGCCTTTCTCTCAGTCCCTCGGTGCAACAGTAACCATTTAATAATAATAATGATAATGAATTCAATTTATAATGCACTTTTCATAAATGAAAATCTCAAAGTGCTAAAGTATTTAAACACTAAAACACTGAAACATTTAATAAACATAAGCATAAAATAGTAAAAGTGTAACACTGTCCTGAGTTTTTGCATAGTAGTATATAAGTATGAAAATTTACACCAACACTAAAACACTAAACATTTAATGAACATAAGCATAAAATGAAATAATAAAAGTGTAATACTGTCCTGAGTTTTTGCATAGTAGTATAAAAAGTATATCTATAAAATAAACTGAAGGTTCTAGCATTGACATTTGCAAAGAGTGGCACAGCAGCATATAAGTTAATGTACACAGTATATGTATGAGGTAGTTGATGTTGGTATAGAGGCAAAGTGGCATATGCAGTAAGGCACATAAGGCACATTTGGCATCCTTAGATAAGGCTAGTCAGAGAATGCTGTATATGTATCAGCAGTAGTGTAGATAAAAGTAGTGTAAATGTAAACAGTAGTAATAAATGTAAACAGTATTAATAAATGTAAACAGTGAATGTAAACAGTAGTATGACTATAGGCAGTAATGTAATACAAACATTAGTGCAAATATGAGAAGTAGTGCAAACTGAATGAACACATGACCGAGAGTTTAGTGAATAACCCGTTTGATGACACAGAGTCCAGTGTTAAAATCTTTGTGTTGTGTGATAATGTGTGAGAAAGTTTTTTGTGTTAAGGCAGTTCAAATGGGAGGGGAGGCAGAGCAGGCAGAGTGTTTAGCATCCTGACTGCCTGATGAACAGAGCTGTCTCTCAGTCTGCTGGTTCGAGCCTGGAGACTCCTCAGTCTCCTCCCTGATGGCAGCAGTCTGAAGCAGCTGTGTAGTGGGTGTGTGGGATCACCTGCCATGCAGATAGTTGATACTATCATTGATTTACTTGATTTAATCACTTGTTTTTATTTGATCTTTGATTTTTGTTGCACTTTGTAGCACTTTGAGATTTTCGTTAATGAAAAGTGCGTTATAAATTAAATTCATTATTATTATTATTAAAGGAAGGGGGAGTGGCTGACAAAAACCCAGGAATCCCTCAGTTAGTGCCCTGCTGGCCGCTTGCTATTCACAGAGGGCTGAGTGATACTAGCAATAACAGCATTGTAAGAGGGGGACAGTTGAACACGGAGGCCTCCACCTCTGTTTAATGATGGACGGTTTCTTTTCACAAAGATGGCCTCCTTTACTCCTCTTTCAAACCATTGTTCCTCTCTATCAAGGATGTGAACATCTTCATCCCTGAAAGAGTGACCTCTGACCTGGAGATGAGTGTAGACCGCAGAGTTCTGGCTACAAGATGGCTACCCTACCTTAGATAAATAATGTTAATAATTCTTATGTGTATGAATGTTTCTGTTCAGGGCCCTCAGATAACTTCTGTTACGACTTGGTGTTATATAAATAAACAGAATTGAGGGGACCAACATGGCTGCGGACATCTCAAAGCAAAAAAAATCTAAATCTTTGGTTGCTTCTGCCCCGCGGTCCTCTGTCACCGTTACAGCCTCGTGCCGTCGTGCCGGAGGGGCAGGTGGGTCTGCAGGTGCGTCTGCCCCACCTTCACCAAGCTCTGGAGGAACGGACGAGTCGGCTCTGAGGTCAGACATTCTGGCCTCAATAAAACCTGAAGTTATAGTGATGATTAGGATGAACCAAGAGAGGATCTGACTGAAGATTTAAATTTTTATCAAGAGTGAACTGCAGGCGGTCCAACCCGAGCTCGCTAACACCGCTGCGGCCTCAGAATGGAGCTCGACCAAGTTAAACTTGTTTCTTCAGAGACTGAAAAAGGTCTGTCTTTATACTCGGATGAGATGGAGAGGCTGCGTGGAGTTAAGGAGTGAAGCCAATGGGTTTAGAAAACAGTTTGAATCCATGGAGCAGCATATGACACGTGATATTAGAATTATTTGACTTCCTGAATCGGCAGGTGAACGCTCGTCCACGACGATAGCTAAAATGCTAACGGAGGTCCTAAAATTGGATAAGTTGCCGCTGATTGAGTACGTGTACCGGACATTGAGCCAAATAGGCGCAGATGGAGGGTCCAGGGTCATCGTGGCCAGGCTTCACTACCATCAAGAACATGAGGAAACACTACAGTGGGCATGCAGCAGTGGCCCGATCCACGTCAAAGAATCAACCAGTCACCGCAGCCGCTACACCCTGGGAGTGGCGAGTGCACGAGCAGCGTTCATGGAGGTGACGCGACTCCTGCGGACCCAGCAGGGGGTTCGGTATATAGCCTTCTCTTCCCGGCATCACGCATGGAGGGACAGACACAATGTTTTTTGATTCATTAAAGTGATGGAATACATCAGGAACAATATCATTCCAGCTGCAGGCGGCGACGATGGAAACAGATCAAAATAAACCACAGCGCCGGCCTCGTTCAATCAACAACTTTTACTAAACTTGTGTCTGATTCAATAGTTGGCTGTCGTCCTCTGGTGGTATGCACAACATTTTATTTGTATTAGGGGCAAGTGCACAGTGCTAACATTTAGAATATGTTATATATAATATACTGTATGTTACACGTAGCAAATCATGTTTGCACCAAACTTCACCTGGAACTAGCTGCTTGTCTGACTTTAAGTTGAAGGAGCCAGGACTTGGATTTGCAGAGGTGCCAGTGTGTCTGAAGCATCACCTGAGAACATGTCACTCCTACAAAGAAGCAGGGCCACATAATCCATTATTCCAGCATGAGACCAAACTTCAAAGCTTCTTCAGACACATGATCTCCATCGTTTGACAGCACCTGAGGTGGGCGGCTGCTCACAGCACATTAAGTGCTTTTAGACTGAAGAGAGAGCACGCGGTGAGAGATGCATTAGGAGGCAGACTGTCGAAGGCCTTCTCTCCCCGTATTGATTTCTATAGCCTTTTAATTTAAGGCACTTTCACTTAAGGTTGGGACAAATGTGAGAAAAGCACGCTGCGTATTCAGCCTCTAATGCTACGATAATGTTAAATTAAAAATGCATGAGGCTGCAGATTTAAATCAATTTAGCTTGTGTTTGGGTGTTATCAATAATTACTATTGCTTAGAAAATGCTCTCTGCAAAATGTAAAATTGCTTATACTGTAATAATTAGCAAGCACTTAAAAAAGAGAAATTATGAATCTGTTTGTCTAAGATTGTAAATGAGACAACTTATTCCCACTTTGACTGTCAAACAACTTAATGGCTTCAGAAAGTACCAGCGACCACGCTGTTGCTTGATAATTTCCTCATTCTGCATGTGCTAAGTGAAATTATTGTTTTCTGCTGCAAGTGGATGACATGCGGAGAGAAAAGAGGAAGGAGTGCACAACAGTGGAGCAGTCGGAGGGCAGCCAGTGTCGATCTCATTAACCTCAGCAAAAGAAACGTTAGCATGAAACAGAAGATGTGCGTGGCACCGGGTCACATCCTGGACTGCCGCTCCTTGTAAAACATGAACTCTCCCAAACAGCTGCTCTGGCATTTCATATTTTAAAGAGTTTTTCTCTGAGGTGGAGGGATCGAGGGTGATCCCGTGAAGACATTTGAATAAGCAGAGGGGCGTCGATCCTGGTTGATGTGATGAAATGTTACCAGGCCTTCAGCTTTTTGAATTTATAATACTTTTCATACAGAACTGGATTATCTTGACCCGTTCAAATAAAGTATTTTTGTCCCAGAGGGACACAATCAGAATGATCTTACCTGTCAATCAGTGTCCACAAAGTATCTCCTCATGTCCACAAAGTATCTCCTCAGGTCCACAAAGTATCTCCTCAGGTCCACAAAGTATCTCCTCATGTCCACAAAGTATCTCCTCATGTCCACAAAGTATCTCCTCATGTCCACAAAGTATCTCCTCATGTCCACAAAGTATCTCCTCATGTCCACAAAGTATCTCCTCATGTCCACAAAGTATCTCCTCATGTCCACAAAGTATCTCCTCATGTCCACAAAGTATCTCCTCATGTCCACAAAGTATCTCCTCATGTCCACAAAGTATCTCCTCATGTCCACAAAGTATCTCCTCATGTCCACAAAGTATCTCCTCATGTCCACAAAGTATCTCCTCATGTCCACAAAGTATCTCCTCATGTCCACAAAGTATCTCCTCATGTCCACAAAGTATCTCCTCATGTCCACAAAGTATCTCCTCATGTCCACAAAGTATCTCCTCATGTCCACAAAGTATCTCCTCATGTCCACAAAGTATCTCCTCAGGTACACAAAGTATCTCCTCATGTCCACAAAGTATCTCCTCATGTCCACAAAGTATCTCCTCATGTCCACAAAGTATCTCCTCATGTCCACAAAGTATCTCCTCATGTCCACAAAGTATCTCCTCATGTCCACAAAGTATCTCCTCATGTCCACAAAGTATCTCCTCATGTCCACAAAGTATCTCCTCATGTCCACAAAGTATCTCCTCATGTCCACAAAGTATCTCCTCATGTCCACAAAGTATCTCCTCATGTCCACAAAGTATCTCCTCATGTCCACAAAGTATCTCCTCATGTCCACAAAGTATCTCCTCATGTCCACAAAGTATCTCCTCATGTCCACAAAGTATCTCCTCATGTCCACAAAGTATCTCCTCATGTCCACAAAGTATCTCCTCATGTCCACAAAGTATCTCCTCATGTCCACAAAGTATCTCCTCATGTCCACAAAGTATCTCCTCATGTCCACAAAGTATCTCCTCATGTCCACAAAGTATCTCCTCATGTCCACAAAGTATCTCCTCAGGTCCACAAAGTATCTCCTCATGTCCACAAAGTATCTCCTCATGTCCACAAAGTATCTCCTCATGTCCACAAAGTATCTCCTCATGTCCACAAAGTATCTCCTCATGTCCACAAAGTATCTCCTCATGTCCACAAAGTATCTCCTCATGTCCACAAAGTATCTCCTCATGTCCACAAAGTATCTCCTCATGTCCACAAAGTATCTCCTCATGTCCACAAAGTATCTCCTCATGTCCACAAAGTATCTCCTCATGTCCACAAAGTATCTCCTCAGGTACACAAAGTATCTCCTCATGTCCACAAAGTATCTCCTCATGTCCACAAAGTATCTCCTCATGTCCACAAAGTATCTCCTCATGTCCACAAAGTATCTCCTCAGGTACACAAAGTATCTCCTCATGTCCACAAAGTATCTCCTCATGTCCACAAAGTATCTCCTCATGTCCACAAAGTATCTCCTCATGTCCACAAAGTATCTCCTCATGTCCACAAAGTATCTCCTCATGTCCACAAAGTATCTCCTCATGTCCACAAAGTATCTCCTCATGTCCACAAAGTATCTCCTCAGGTCCACAAAGTATCTCCTCATGTCCACAAAGTATCTCCTCATGTCCACAAAGTATCTCCTCATGTCCACAAAGTATCTCCTCAGGTACACAAAGTATCTCCTCAGGTCCACAAAGTATCTCCTCATGTCCACAAAGTATCTCCTCATGTCCACAAAGTATCTCCTCATGTCCACAAAGTATCTCCTCAGGTCCACAAAGTATCTCCTCATGTCCACAAAGTATCTCCTCATGTCCACAAAGTATCTCCTCATGTCCACAAAGTATCTCCTCATGTCCACAAAGTATCTCCTCATGTCCACAAAGTATCTCCTCATGTCCACAAAGTATCTCCTCATGTCCACAAAGTATCTCCTCATGTCCACAAAGTATCTCCTCATGTCCACAAAGTATCTCCTCATGTCCACAAAGTATCTCCTCAGGTCCACAAAGTATCTCCTCATGTCCACAAAGTATCTCCTCATGTCCACAAAGTATCTCCTCATGTCCACAAAGTATCTCCTCATGTCCACAAAGTATCTCCTCATGTCCACAAAGTATCTCCTCATGTCCACAAAGTATCTCCTCATGTCCACAAAGTATCTCCTCATGTCCACAAAGTATCTCCTCATGTCCACAAAGTATCTCCTCATGTCCACAAAGTATCTCCTCAGGTCCACAAAGTATCTCCTCATGTCCACAAAGTATCTCCTCATGTCCACAAAGTATCTCCTCATGTCCACAAAGTATCTCCTCATGTCCACAAAGTATCTCCTCAGGTCCACAAAGTATCTCCTCATGTCCACAAAGTATCTCCTCATGTCCACAAAGTATCTCCTCATGTCCACAAAGTATCTCCTCATGTCCACAAAGTATCTCCTCAGGTCCACAAAGTATCTCCTCATGTCCACAAAGTATCTCCTCATGTCCACAAAGTATCTCCTCATGTCCACAAAGTATCTCCTCATGTCCACAAAGTATCTCCTCAGGTACACAAAGTATCTCCTCAGGTCCACAAAGTATCTCCTCATGTCCACAAAGTATCTCCTCATGTCCACAAAGTATCTCCTCATGTCCACAAAGTATCTCCTCATGTCCACAAAGTATCTCCTCATGTCCACAAAGTATCTCCTCAGGTCCACAAAGTATCTCCTCATGTCCACAAAGTATCTCCTCATGTCCACAAAGTATCTCCTCAGGTCCACAAAGTATCTCCTCATGTCCACAAAGTATCTCCTCATGTCCACAAAGTATCTCCTCAGGTCCACAAAGTATCTCCTCATGTCCACAAAGTATCTCCTCATGTCCACAAAGTATCTCCTCATGTCCACAAAGTATCTCCTCATGTCCACAAAGTATCTCCTCAGGTCCACAAAGTATCTCCTCATGTCCACAAAGTATCTCCTCATGTCCACAAAGTATCTCCTCATGTCCACAAAGTATCTCCTCATGTCCACAAAGTATCTCCTCATGTCCACAAAGTATCTCCTCATGTCCACAAAGTATCTCCTCATGTCCACAAAGTATCTCCTCATGTCCACAAAGTATCTCCTCAGGTCCACAAAGTATCTCCTCATGTCCACAAAGTATCTCCTCATGTCCACAAAGTATCTCCTCATGTCCACAAAGTATCTCCTCAGGTCCACAAAGTATCTCCTCATGTCCACAAAGTATCTCCTCAGGTCCACAAAGTATCTCCTCATGTCCACAAAGTATCTCCTCATGTCCACAAAGTATCTCCTCATGTCCACAAAGTATCTCCTCATGTCCACAAAGTATCTCCTCATGTCCACAAAGTATCTCCTCATGTCCACAAAGTATCTCCTCATGTCCACAAAGTATCTCCTCATGTCCACAAAGTATCTCCTCAGGTCCACAAAGTATCTCCTCATGTCCACAAAGTATCTCCTCATGTCCACAAAGTATCTCCTCATGTCCACAAAGTATCTCCTCATGTCCACAAAGTATCTCCTCATGTCCACAAAGTATCTCCTCAGGTCCACAAAGTATCTCCTCATGTCCACAAAGTATCTCCTCATGTCCACAAAGTATCTCCTCATGTCCACAAAGTATCTCCTCATGTCCACAAAGTATCTCCTCATGTCCACAAAGTATCTCCTCATGTCCACAAAGTATCTCCTCATGTCCACAAAGTATCTCCTCATGTCCACAAAGTATCTCCTCATGTCCACAAAGTATCTCCTCATGTCCACAAAGTATCTCCTCATGTCCACAAAGTATCTCCTCAGGTCCACAAAGTATCTCCTCATGTCCACAAAGTATCTCCTCATGTCCACAAAGTATCTCCTCATGTCCACAAAGTATCTCCTCATGTCCACAAAGTATCTCCTCATGTCCACAAAGTATCTCCTCATGTCCACAAAGTATCTCCTCATGTCCACAAAGTATCTCCTCATGTCCACAAAGTATCTCCTCATGTCCACAAAGTATCTCCTCATGTCCACAAAGTATCTCCTCATGTCCACAAAGTATCTCCTCATGTCCACAAAGTATCTCCTCATGTCCACAAAGTATCTCCTCAGGTCCACAAAGTATCTCCTCATGTCCACAAAGTATCTCCTCATGTCCACAAAGTATCTCCTCAGGTCCACAAAGTATCTCCTCATGTCCACAAAGTATCTCCTCATGTCCACAAAGTATCTCCTCATGTCCACAAAGTATCTCCTCATGTCCACAAAGTATCTCCTCATGTCCACAAAGTATCTCCTCAGGTCCACAAAGTATCTCCTCATGTCCACAAAGTATCTCCTCAGGTACACAAAGTATCTCCTCATGTCCACAAAGTATCTCCTCATGTCCACAAAGTATCTCCTCATGTCCACAAAGTATCTCCTCATGTCCACAAAGTATCTCCTCATGTCCACAAAGTATCTCCTCATGTCCACAAAGTATCTCCTCATGTACACAAAGTATCTCCTCATGTCCACAAAGTATCTCCTCATGTCCACAAAGTATCTCCTCAGGTACACAAAGTATCTCCTCATGTCCACAAAGTATCTCCTCATGTCCACAAAGTATCTCCTCATGTCCACAAAGTATCTCCTCATGTCCACAAAGTATCTCCTCATGTCCACAAAGTATCTCCTCATGTCCACAAAGTATCTCCTCATGTCCACAAAGTATCTCCTCATGTCCACAAAGTATCTCCTCATGTCCACAAAGTATCTCCTCATGTCCACAAAGTATCTCCTCATGTCCACAAAGTATCTCCTCATGTCCACAAAGTATCTCCTCATGTCCACAAAGTATCTCCTCATGTCCACAAAGTATCTCCTCAGGTCCACAAAGTATCTCCTCATGTCCACAAAGTATCTCCTCATGTCCACAAAGTATCTCCTCATGTCCACAAAGTATCTCCTCATGTCCACAAAGTATCTCCTCATGTCCACAAAGTATCTCCTCATGTCCACAAAGTATCTCCTCAGGTCCACAAAGTATCTCCTCATGTCCACAAAGTATCTCCTCATGTCCACAAAGTATCTCCTCATGTCCACAAAGTATCTCCTCATGTCCACAAAGTATCTCCTCATGTCCACAAAGTATCTCCTCAGGTCCACAAAGTATCTCCTCAGGTACACAAAGTATCTCCTCAGGTCCACAAAGTATCTCCTCATGTCCACAAAGTATCTCCTCATGTCCACAAAGTATCTCCTCATGTCCACAAAGTATCTCCTCATGTCCACAAAGTATCTCCTCATGTCCACAAAGTATCTCCTCAGGTCCACAAAGTATCTCCTCAGGTCCACAAAGTATCTCCTCAGGTCCACAAAGTATCTCCTCATGTCCACAAAGTATCTCCTCATGTCCACAAAGTATCTCCTCAGGTCCACAAAGTATCTCCTCATGTCCACAAAGTATCTCCTCATGTCCACAAAGTATCTCCTCAGGTCCACAAAGTATCTCCTCATGTCCACAAAGTATCTCCTCAGGTCCACAAAGTATCTCCTCATGTCCACAAAGTATCTCCTCATGTCCACAAAGTATCTCCTCAGGTACACAAAGTATCTCCTCAGGTCCACAAAGTATCTCCTCATGTCCACAAAGTATCTCCTCATGTCCACAAAGTATCTCCTCATGTCCACAAAGTATCTCCTCAGGTCCACAAAGTATCTCCTCATGTCCACAAAGTATCTCCTCAGGTACACAAAGTATCTCCTCATGTCCACAAAGTATCTCCTCATGTCCACAAAGTATCTCCTCATGTCCACAAAGTATCTCCTCAGGTCCACAAAGTATCTCCTCAGGTACACAAAGTATCTCCTCATGTCCACAAAGTATCTCCTCATGTCCACAAAGTATCTCCTCATGTCCACAAAGTATCTCCTCATGTCCACAAAGTATCTCCTCAGGTCCACAAAGTATCTCCTCATGTCCACAAAGTATCTCCTCATGTCCACAAAGTATCTCCTCATGTCCACAAAGTATCTCCTCATGTCCACAAAGTATCTCCTCATGTCCACAAAGTATCTCCTCATGTCCACAAAGTATCTCCTCATGTCCACAAAGTATCTCCTCAGGTACACAAAGTATCTCCTCATGTCCACAAAGTATCTCCTCATGTCCACAAAGTATCTCCTCATGTCCACAAAGTATCTCCTCATGTCCACAAAGTATCTCCTCAGGTCCACAAAGTATCTCCTCATGTCCACAAAGTATCTCCTCATGTCCACAAAGTATCTCCTCATGTCCACAAAGTATCTCCTCATGTCCACAAAGTATCTCCTCATGTCCACAAAGTATCTCCTCATGTCCACAAAGTATCTCCTCATGTCCACAAAGTATCTCCTCATGTCCACAAAGTATCTCCTCAGGTACACAAAGTATCTCCTCATGTCCACAAAGTATCTCCTCATGTCCACAAAGTATCTCCTCATGTCCACAAAGTATCTCCTCATGTCCACAAAGTATCTCCTCAGGTCCACAAAGTATCTCCTCATGTCCACAAAGTATCTCCTCATGTCCACAAAGTATCTCCTCATGTCCACAAAGTATCTCCTCAGGTCCACAAAGTATCTCCTCATGTCCACAAAGTATCTCCTCATGTCCACAAAGTATCTCCTCATGTCCACAAAGTATCTCCTCATGTCCACAAAGTATCTCCTCAGGTACACAAAGTATCTCCTCATGTCCACAAAGTATCTCCTCATGTCCACAAAGTATCTCCTCATGTCCACAAAGTATCTCCTCATGTCCACAAAGTATCTCCTCATGTCCACAAAGTATCTCCTCATGTCCACAAAGTATCTCCTCATGTCCACAAAGTATCTCCTCATGTCCACAAAGTATCTCCTCATGTCCACAAAGTATCTCCTCATGTCCACAAAGTATCTCCTCATGTCCACAAAGTATCTCCTCATGTCCACAAAGTATCTCCTCATGTCCACAAAGTATCTCCTCATGTCCACAAAGTATCTCCTCATGTCCACAAAGTATCTCCTCATGTCCACAAAGTATCTCCTCATGTCCACAAAGTATCTCCTCATGTCCACAAAGTATCTCCTCATGTCCACAAAGTATCTCCTCATGTCCACAAAGTATCTCCTCATGTCCACAAAGTATCTCCTCAGGTCCACAAAGTATCTCCTCATGTCCACAAAGTATCTCCTCAGGTCCACAAAGTATCTCCTCATGTCCACAAAGTATCTCCTCATGTCCACAAAGTATCTCCTCAGGTCCACAAAGTATCTCCTCATGTCCACAAAGTATCTCCTCATGTCCACAAAGTATCTCCTCATGTCCACAAAGTATCTCCTCATGTCCACAAAGTATCTCCTCAGGTACACAAAGTATCTCCTCAGGTCCACAAAGTATCTCCTCATGTCCACAAAGTATCTCCTCATGTCCACAAAGTATCTCCTCATGTCCACAAAGTATCTCCTCATGTCCACAAAGTATCTCCTCATGTCCACAAAGTATCTCCTCAGGTCCACAAAGTATCTCCTCATGTCCACAAAGTATCTCCTCATGTCCACAAAGTATCTCCTCAGGTCCACAAAGTATCTCCTCATGTCCACAAAGTATCTCCTCATGTCCACAAAGTATCTCCTCAGGTCCACAAAGTATCTCCTCATGTCCACAAAGTATCTCCTCATGTCCACAAAGTATCTCCTCATGTCCACAAAGTATCTCCTCATGTCCACAAAGTATCTCCTCAGGTCCACAAAGTATCTCCTCATGTCCACAAAGTATCTCCTCATGTCCACAAAGTATCTCCTCATGTCCACAAAGTATCTCCTCATGTCCACAAAGTATCTCCTCATGTCCACAAAGTATCTCCTCATGTCCACAAAGTATCTCCTCATGTCCACAAAGTATCTCCTCATGTCCACAAAGTATCTCCTCATGTCCACAAAGTATCTCCTCATGTCCACAAAGTATCTCCTCAGGTACACAAAGTATCTCCTCATGTCCACAAAGTATCTCCTCAGGTCCACAAAGTATCTCCTCATGTCCACAAAGTATCTCCTCAGGTCCACAAAGTATCTCCTCATGTCCACAAAGTATCTCCTCATGTCCACAAAGTATCTCCTCAGGTCCACAAAGTATCTCCTCATGTCCACAAAGTATCTCCTCATGTCCACAAAGTATCTCCTCATGTCCACAAAGTATCTCCTCATGTCCACAAAGTATCTCCTCATGTCCACAAAGTATCTCCTCATGTCCACAAAGTATCTCCTCAGAAAAGTTAAAATTAGAACGTACAAGTGAATTTGTACAATCTCAAATGGGCATAATTCAATCTCCATGTTCTGAAGAAGCAACAACCATCGTTCGTCCACGAGTTAGCTCACTCGATACATTTGTAACATGGCATCCCCCCGATGAACACAGTGTAGAGCCACAACCCATCAGCTCTGAACGAAAGCTTACTAAGGACAAAGTTACTGCTTTAAATATGCCCAGTCAGCCTAGAGGTGAAACGAAACCAAATGCTCCCTTCAACCCAACTTGCTCACCGTTCACGCCTCACTGGAACACCCCAGCCAGCATTCCACATCCAGTTGAGCCATTTGCCCAATACATAGCAAGACGGGATCTAATCACTTCGGGCCTTTACCAGTTTGATGATAGGCCAGAGAATTATGGAGCATGGTACTCTTCATTTTCTAGTGCAACAACCGAGGTTCACCTTAGTCCCATTCAACAGCTAGATCTCATGATAAAATGGCTAGGGAAGGAGTCAAGTGATCAGGTAAAACGCATACGTTCAGTACATGTCAACAACCCCACATTAGCTCTATACAAAGCATGGGAGAGACTAAACGAATGTTATGCAGCTCCTGAAATAATCGAAAACTCGCTCTTCCAACGATTGGACAGTTTTCCAAGAATAACGGTCAAAGATAACATCAAGCTGCGTGAACTAGGGGATCTGCTACAAGAGATTCAAAGCGCCAAGGAAGATGGCTACCTCCCTGGCCTACAATATCTGGACACTTCTCGCGGAATTGGGCCAATTGTTGAAAAACTCCCACATGGACTTCAGGAAAAGTGGATGTCACATGGATCTCAATATAAAGAGGAAAATCAAGGCTGTTTCCCACCTTTTAAGTATTTCTGCAAATTCATATGCAAAGAGGCAAAGAGACGCAATGATCCAAGTTTCCACCAACAAAACGACCAAACACACTCAAGGCCAGAAAGACTATATTCAAAGAACTTTAACTCTAGTAAACCTATTACTGTACACAAAACCAATATTTCTCTCCCCAACAACGATTTTAACAGGAACTGCCCTCTGCATAATAAGCCACACCCATTCAAAAAATGCAGTAATTGGTCTTTTTGTGTTCAAGCCACTCTGACAGTTGTGGTCTTTAATCATCCAGGTGTAGCCATCCTGCCATCATCTCCAATATCTATAAATGCGCTCATTTCTTGTGGCATCATCCGTCAACAGGTTAAGGAGGTGGAGGTTCATACGTCATTTACAGTTTTGCTGGGTGGGTCATCCAGTGGTGTAATGTAGCTCTGCTGGCCAGTCAACGGCTGCTGTCTGCTTGCGTCAAAATTGGCCCCTCGGAGCAGTCTGCTTAGAACCAGGTGGTCCCATGAACCAAGCTGAGTGGGGGTGGTACCGACAGTGGAAAAGCCCTTAACTGGTGCAGAGTTGTGTGGAACCAATGAGAGCTGAGACTACGGCAAAGTGCCAGAAGTGGATCAACCAGTTTGCTGGCGACATCCAGAACCAGCTGTTCACATGATAAAGGAGGACGATCAGCCTGCTTGGGCTAGGTGATGCTAGCAATAACAGCATTGTAAGAGGTGGACAATTGATGACGGAGGCATCCGCCCCCATTTAACGATGGATGCATCATGGGTTCTCTTCACAAAGATGGCTTCCTCCACTCCTCTCTCAAACCAACGTTATTTATCAAGGATGTGAACATCTTGAAAGAGTGACAGCTGGCCTGGAGAGGAGTGTCGACCGCAGAGTCCTGGCCTGATGAGGCTGCTCTTCTGTGTTGGACCATCCTTTTGGCCAGTAGCCGATCCAACAAACTGTTGCTTTGTGGATGTTTTCAGATGCATAAACCTTAGCAGTGACAGTTTTTGCACTTCCTGTTGGCAGAATTTGTTCCGGCAGCAGCTGAAGATCCTGCAGCAGGCCAGAGTGGTCCAAAACCAGAAGCTGAAAACCGTCAGAGAGATGTACGAGCAGTTTGTAAAGGTAGGACAGAAAAACGGACCCCACGCTCTTTTTTTTATGTGTTCCTCTTTTAAAATGAGGAATATTCTTTATAGTGGGGCAGTTTCAGTAAACAAAAACCTTTCGAATAAACTATAACAAAAGCTCAACGTTTCAAATCAAATGACAGAAAGACGAACGTTACGTTCTCTGTGACAGAACCTGCATTTCTTTTTTTTAAACGTGTGATTTTATCCATACATGTGGAAAACAGAACAAACCCTTCTGCGTTTTGAATGGAAACTGTTTGTGTTTCATTTGAAGCTGCCCGCTAACGGTTTAAAAGTGAAACAAGTGATGAAAGTTGTGGTGTTTCTCCAGAACATGGAGGACATGGAGAAGAACCACGAGACGTTCCTGCAGGGGGCGCAGCAGGAGCTGAGGAAGGAGATGGCTGCCCTGCAGAAGAAGATCCTGATGGACACGGTGAGTCCAGTCTTGAGTGTTTCCTGCTTCTTCTGACAGTAAATGGTTAAACACAAACATGCGGCGCTGTCAGCTCAGGACCCCAGGTCACGTTGTTGATGTCTGTTTCCATAGCAACAGCAGGAGATGGCCACAGTTCGTAAGTCGCTCCAGTCCATGCTTTTCTAACCTTGTCAGCTCAGGACCCCAGGTCACGTTGTTGATGTCTGTTTCCATAGCAACAGCAGGAGATGGCCACAGTTCGTAAGTCGCTCCAGTCCATGCTTTTCTAACCTGCTGTCACCATGGCGACTGTTCCAGATGTTCCTGCTGGTGTTCGTTATCCCAGAAACATTTTAAAAAGTATTGTCTATCTTCGCCTGTTTTTATTTTAATAAATATTTATTGAACCTGTTGTGAATTTTGTGGGTTTAATGCAGTTTGTGCTGTTTTCCACAACCACAGAGGCAGATTAAATAAAAAATAACTGGGTTGTTTATACACATGCTTCATTTTTTTTGTTGTTGTTTAATTGGTCAACAGCTGTAGCAGTTTTTGCCATAATTTAAGTTTTTTTTTAAGTTGCCATATTTCAGTTTTTGGGTTTTTACTAGTTTAAATATCTGAAAAGTTAAAAACTGTTTTTTTTTTTTCTCCTGTAACTATTTTTTGGATATTATAAAAAGATGTCAGTGTTAGAAAAAAATGTTTTACCGTATTTTCCGCCCTATAAGTCGCACCACCCTATAAGTCGCACCAGTCCCAATTATGTCCAATAAAGTGGAATAATCCACGTATAAGTCGCACCGGCCTATAAGTCACACTTTATGGCACAAAACGAGAATGCGCAGCAACAACAGACCTGCATTTCAACAAACAGACCTGCATCTCTTTGATCTTTAAAGATAAACACATAAAAAATGTTTTTTGTTAGCTGACATTACAGTAAAAGTGAGTCTCAGTTTAACTTTTCTTGATAAATACACTTTGACGGTTAAAAACCGTTAAATTAAGTGACCATTTTTTGACCAAAGTGAAAAAACCGAAAAATCCACGTATAAGTCGCACCGGCCTATAAGTCGCAGGGCTTGGAAATGTAGGCAAAAAGTTGCGACTTATAGGCCGGAAAATACGGTATATGAGAAAGAACAAAAACATAAAGTAAAGAGCTGGGAGCATCCTGAAAACTAAAACAACTTGATTTTCAGGTGAAGAACTCACCTTAAACAACCTTGAAATATACATTTTTAAAATTGCCTTACTTTTATTTAGTATATTTACAATTCCAGTCTGATCAGCTGGTAAGAAAATAGCTTTTATGACTCATTTAAGCAAATAAATCAGTCGTCTTCATCAGTGAAGATCCAACTTTTATTTCAAGAGAAAGATTTCAGATTCTTATAATTTTTACATTATAAATTATTTTACTTTCCCCTAATTTGTGTAAAATGATAATCTTTCATTCAACCTTTATTTAGTCAAGTAAATCTTATTGAGTCTCGTGGACTCATTTACAAAAGCGACCTGCTAAAACTAAAGAATGATGAACAGCAATGGTAGAATTTCCTTAAACAATAGAAAAACAAAAGAGAAATACATCGGGTTTTTTTTCTAAACAAAGTATCAAAAAACTAGCAAAACATAAGATAGATGTACTGTATAAAATCAAAGACAAGAACATGTCTGCATTGGTTTTTGCCAGGATTCCAACAGATTCTGAAA
>JBBPBX010074178.1:4583-17641 GCA_038048925.1 Garcialebias charrua
GAGGAATTTCTCTGAGGATCTGTTGGGCTTGGTTGATGGTTGAGGTCAACAGCCGTTTGCCAAAGTTCTTACGGGCCCAGTTGACTGCGACCTGGAAGGGGGCCTCCATCTCGGGTTGCGGGTGTCCGATGAGGTTAACTTTGGCTTGCGTCAACAAGGCTTCGTAGTGGTCTTGAAGGATCTGTTGAGTGGTGCGAGCCCAGTTCTCAGCGTTGCTTTGGATCCGGGCTGTGGTGATTTCACCTGGCACTGCTGGTTTGATCACTGTGGCCAGGTGTTCTTTGATCTTTCTGATGGCTGGCGGTTCACCCCCTTGGAGGTTGGCTAGATGATGGCATGCTTTGATAAGGTTGTTGGCTAACCTTGCTCTTCTTTTGAATGTTGCATCTGCCGGTGGTTGGGAGTTGGGTTGTGGTTGTTGTCGGTTGCTGCGTCGGTCGTTGCGGCGGTTGACATCCTGGTCTGAAGTTGAGGGTTGCTGGTTCCTTGTAGGATGTTGGGGTGGTGGGGGAGGAAGGCGTTGGTCCCACCGTCTGTTGTTGTTTGGGTGTTGTTGATGGTTGGGTTGGGGATAACCTCTGCGGGGTTCCTCCCATCGTGGTTCCTGTTGACGTTGGTTCCATCGTTGTTCTCCTGACCCCCAGCTTGGGTCAGGGTAGTAGTGGGAATGGTGATAGTTGTTGTTGAACCCCCCCTGGGGTTGGTACCACTTGCCTCTGTCTTGGTGATGATCAGAGTCATGGTAGAACTCCCTCTGGTGGTTGCGTGGGGGGTGTCGAGCTGGAGAGCGTCTGCTTCTGCCCCGGGGTTCACGGGGATCCGGGTCTCTCCTCAGGGACGGCCATCGTTCGTGGGACAGCCCTCTTCTGGTCACCGAGGCGTAGGATGGTCGGTGAGGTGGGTAGGCGTTGTGGTGGTTGTCGTACCTCCACCCTGGTTCCATGAGGGGCCTCGGGCTCTGGTACCTCCTGTGGTGGTCCGAGCGTTGGTGGGATCGTCCCTCTCGTTCGCCTCGTCTCCTGTGGTGGACCGTGGTCCAACCCTGGTCATCTGGTTGCTGCATCCAGGGCATGTTGAAAGGGTTTCTTTGCCTGGCTTGGGTAAAAGAAACCTCCACAGGAAAAAGAGGCTGGAACCGTTTTAAATTTCAAAAAAGTGAAATTTATTGAAAAAAATACAGGTAAAAAGCAAGCTAATAGTCGACGTTTCGATCCATTCGGGATCTTCTTCAGGAGTTTAGCTTGCAAAGCAAGGGCTAAGGAACCACTAGACAGTGTGGTATCCTGTAGCAAACTGAGGTATGACTGGGGCTAGTTGCCCTTTATAATACACCCCTCAAGTTTATTTACATATACAGGGTAAACAGAGATCAGAAAGAATGTAACACCTTTGGCAGGGTCATTACTCATACAGGGTAAACAGAGATTACAATGTAACACCTTTTAGGGGGTCTTTGTTCTTTAAGTACCCATTCACTAGGTCATCTCCCTTGGAACATTTCCCTTGGAGTACCCATCAAGAGGGCCCTTAGGGTGGTTTGAAGGAATTAACATTTAGGGTGTAAACAAACTTTTCCATTACAGACAGTGGAAATGTACCTCTGAGCCAGAACAGGACTTCAAGAGTTTTTTGAATACACAGAGTACAGTCCAGTGAAACAAAACAAAACAAAATAAAATAAAACCAAATCAAATAAACACAGTGTGTTCCCGGTCTGCGTGGTGGAACAGACTCCAATAAATGAAATAAAATAAAATTAAATTAAAGAAATAAAAATAAAATAAGGATATTACCCCTTGGACACCCTAGGGAGAGAGACAGGTGCACAGGACCGTGGGTACCCCGGTAGGAGGCACTGGCTGATTAGATCAGAAAGGGGGGTTGTTCTGCTGTGGTGAGACAGCAGAGATGCACTCTCCATCCTGCCAAGGGTACGTGGTCAGTGCAGGGGAAGTGGTTAGGGTTAGGGTAGAGAAGAGGTTTTGCTACAATCCGACAGTGACGACTCCAAGGGGTCCCCATCCGAAAGACCGCCTGAAGAAGTCATGCCTGAATTGTGAGCAGGGGCAGGGGTGTTGAGGGGGTACAGGTTACTGTTGCAGTCCAAACAACAGGGAAGGTAGGGTTAGGGTAAGGAGGGGTTGTGGGTGTTTTAGGGTTAGGTTAGGGTTAGGGCCTGGGTTAGGTTTGCATGGTCTTCGACTGGTTAGGTTTAGGGTAAGGTTTTAGGGCTAGGCCAAAGGTTTGGGCCTGGGTGGTTAGAAAAAGGGTTTAGGTTACCATTCAAGTTGGGTGTCCAGGTAACTAATGGCTAAGTGGTACTGCCATACCACTCCTGCCAGTGTGCGTTGTTGATCTGACCAGAATCTACAAGCCCAAAACCAGAAAAGTTGGCACGTTGTGCAAATCGCAAATAAAAACAGAATACAATGACTTGCAAATCTTTTTCAACCCATATTCAACTGAATAGAATGCAAAGACAATATATTTAATGTTCGAACGGAGAAACTTTATTTTGTTTTGCAAATAACCATTAACTTAGAATTCAATGGCAGCAACACATTGCAAAAAAGTTGGCACAGGGACATATTTACCACTGTGTTACATCGCCTTTCCTTTTAACAACACTCAGTAAACGTTTGGGAACTGAGGAGACCAATTTTTGAAGCTTTTCAGGTGGAATTCTTCCCCATTCTTGCTTGATGTACAGCTTAAGTTGTTCAACAGTCCGGGGTCTCCGTTGTCGTATTTTACGTTTCATAATGCGCCACACATTTTCAATGGGGGACAGGTCTGGACTGCAGGCAGGCCAGGGGAGGACCCGCACTCTTTTGCTACGAAGCCACGCTGTTGTAACACGTGCAGAATGTGGCTTGGCATTGTCTTGCTGAAATAAGCTGGGGCGTCCATGAAAAAGACGTCGCTTGGATGGCAGCATATGTTGCTCCAAAACCTGTATGTACCTTTCAGCATTAATGGTGCCTTCACAGATGTGTAAGTTACCCATGCCTTGGGCACTAATGCACCCCCATACCATCACAGATGCTGGCTTTTGAACTTTGCGCCTATAACAGTCCTGATGGTTCTTTTCCTCTTTGGTCCGTAAGACACGACGTCCACAGTTTCCAAAGACAATTTGAAATGTGGACTCATCAGACCACAGAACACTTTTCCACTTTGCATCAGTCCATCTCAGATGAGCTCGGGCCCAGCAAAGCCGGCGGCGTTTCTGGATCTTGTTGATGAATGGCTTTTGCTTTGCATAGTAGAGCTTTAACTTGCACTTACAGATGTAGCGACGAACTGTAGTTACTGACAGTGGTTTTCTGAAGTATTCCTGAGCCCATGTGGTGATATCTTTTACACACTGATGTCGGTTTTTGATGCAGTACCGCCTGAGGGATCGAAGGTCACGGGCATTCAATGTTGGTTTTCGGCCTTGCCCCTTACGTGTAGTGATTTCTCCAGATTCTCTGAACCTTTTGATGATATTACGGACCGTAGATGGTGAAATTCCTAAATTCCTTGCAATAGCTCGTTGAGAAAAGTTGTTCTTGAACTGTTCGACAATTTGCCCACGCATTTGTTCACAGAGTGGTGACCCTCGCCCCATCCTTCTATGTGGATGACTGAGCATGTCAAGGAAGCTGCTTTTATACCCAATCATGGCACCCACCTGTTCCCAATTTGCATGTTCACCTGTGGGATATTCCAAATAAGTGTTTGATGAGCATTCCTCAAATTTCTCTGTCTTCTTTGTCACTTGTGCCAGCTTTTTTGAAACATGTTGCAGGCATCAAATTCCAAATGAGCTAATAATTGCAAAAAATAACAAAGTTTACCAGTTCGAACGTTAAGTATGTGGTCTTTGCAGTGTGTTCAATTGAATATAGGTTGAAAAAGATTTGCAAGTCATTGTATTCTGTTTTTATTTGCGATTTCCACAACGTGCCAACTCTTCTGGTTTTGGGCTTGTATTACTTTCTAGAACTGTAGCTGAAAGAGAGTCTGGGCCATGAAGCTTGAAGTGCATAGGAATGGCACCTTTAGGACTACGTGTTCTGGACTGGAACCTGTAGTGGGCTAATATGGAGATCAGAGCTTTCTTGGTTATGCCTACAAACCGCGTTTGGCAGCGTTTACATGAGATTAGGTAGACACAGTTTTTGGAATGTATGTGTCCCGTTTTGTCTGTGGCGAAGACTTGTTTGTTATTGTGGTTTTGAACAAATTGGTGTTGCTTGAAAAGGCTTTGGATGGCTGTTTTGTTTGAGTCTTGAGGTGTTGGAATCCTGGCTTTCACCAGAATGTCTCGGAGGTTTGGGAGTCTTGCCTGTTATTGTTATTAAAAAAACGTAAAAGAAGAAGAAGAAGGTGGTACGTGAGGCCATTAAACGAGACCAGGGATGAAGAAGGAGAGTTTAATACTCTGGTTATGGACATGCAAATGATGGACAGCGAGAAGCATTTCCAGTATTTTAGAATGAATTCCAGCAAGTTCGATGAGCTAGTTGGGCGGTTAGAACCGTTTCTCCTCCATCAGGGCAGCCACCGCTCTCCTGTCCTCGCTGCACAGAGAGTGGCAGTCACGCTGCGCATCTTGGCGACTGGTTGCTCTGAACAGAGTGTCGCTGCCAGCTACCGCCTGGGCACATCAACTGTGTCCAGAATAATGTCGGAGGTGAGTCGTGGAGTAAACAAATGATGCTGTGATCTGTATACAGTAGATGTGTATTGTTGAAGTCAGCTGCGGATGAACTACAGTAGTTGTTTATGTAGATATAAATGTATATAAATATTCATTATATACAGTATATATATATATATATATATATATATATAATATATATATATATATAATAAGTATATATATATATATGTAAATGTGTGAATGTATATATATATATATATATATATATATATATATATATATATATGTAAATGTGTGTATAAATACATATATACTGAATATGTGTCTTTATATAAGAATATATATATATGTTTATGAAAAAAAATATGTAGGAATATATATTTATATATACTTATATTTGTACTTCAGGTATGTGAAGCCATTTGGACAGCTCTTCAGCCGGACTTCGTAGCCTTCCCCTCTGGCCATCAGTGGACAGCGATTGCACGTGATTTCTGGCGAATCTGGGATTTTCCTAACCTTTTAGGTTGGTTCGTTTGTCTTTATGTTAGCAGTTTGTGTACTTTTGTTGATTAATGTCCTTATTAGTACTATAAATACCTCAAAACAATGAAATTATTGTTTGTTATCAGGAGCAGTGGATGGTAAACATGTCAGGATTCGTTGCCCTCCGTCATCTGGGAGTGACTACTTTAATTACAAAGGGACCCACTCTCTCGTCCTCCTGGCTGCGTGTGACGCACATTACCGCTTCACAATGGTGGATGTGGGAGCATATGGACGTCAGAGTGATGGCGGCGTCTTCCAGGAGAGTGTGTTTGAACAACAGCTGATGAACAGTACCCTGGCTCTTCCACCACCTGCTGTACTACCTGGGACCACTGTGGAGAGTCCGCATGTGTTTGTGGGGGATGCAGCGTTTCCACTCCATCAAAATCTTATGCGTCCATATCCTGGTAAGCTTATAAAAAAATTATGCAGTTGTTTCAGTGGGATACAGCTGCGCTATGAGAGAGAGAAGAAAGTCTGTATTCACCTTTTGGGAACGAGTAATATTACTACTTCTATTATAATGGCTGTTATGACTCTTAAAATCTATGTTGCTCAACTTTCCAGAGACATTATTGTCTTGTATTGTTATATATATATGTGATTGATGGTGAAACGTGCTCTGAGACAACTTGCTTTTGAACAGGTGAAAAATAAATATACCAAATTACATTTATTAATAATTTTGATATTCTTTCATGCACAGGCTCAAATCTGGAGGAAGCGCAACAGGTGTACAACTACCGCCACTGCAGGGCTCGGAGAACAATCGAGAACGCTTTTGGCATCTTGTCATCCAGATGGAGGGTGTTCGGCCGCGCCATGGAATATAATCCAGCCAAAAGTGTCCATGTGGTAAAAGCATGTGTTGCTTTACACAACTGGCTTGCCTACAATGACGATTCCAGGCAGTACATACCCACAAACTATGTGGACACTGACACGCCATCAGGAGACATCGTACCAGGTAATCATGCACAAACTCACATACCGGAACATGTATTTTCTTCTCTAGCTCATCTAAAGAGTACAATACACCCCACCCACTCTAACGATTTCTTTTCTTGTTTCCCATCCGTATAGGAGAATGGAGGCAGGTTGCAGGAAACGATCTGGAGACTCCATTAAGAAGAACTGCCGCCACAAGGAATGCTGGAAGAACTGCCTATGCAGTGAGGAACAACCTGCGTGACTTCTTCTCATCACCAGATGGTTCTGTCCCCTGGCAACAGGCCACAATAAGAAGAGGAAGGTTGAATGTGTGATTGCCTATCAATAAATTGATAACAACATTCATCTGTTCGTCAGTTTGTTTGAAGAATAATGAGCTTTTGTATCAAAGTAAATTACTTTGCGATGTCCCTTGGTGCAACAGTAAACATTTAAACACTAAAAGATTTAATAAACATAACCATAAAATGAAATAACAGTGTAATACAGTCCTGAGTTTTTTTGCATAGTGGTATAACCGTGAAAAAAGTATATGTATAAAATAAAATGAAAGTACTGGAATTGACATTTGTAACAGTCTTTAATAACACTTTAAACAAAACTTCTAAAAAACAACAGTTCTATAAAATGAACATTTTTAAAATACAACTCCTGTAAAAAGAACACTTGTAAAAAAACTACACTACTACACAATGAACAATAAAATACAATACTTCTATAAAACTAACATTATTAAAAAAACACCAATTCTATAAAATGAACATTTTTAAAATACAACTCCTGTAAAATGAACACTTGTAAAAAAAATACACTACTACACAATGAACAATAAAATGAATACTTTTCAAATACAATACTTCTATAAAACTAACATTATTAAAAAAAACAATTCTATAAAATGAACATTTTTAAAATACAACTCCTGTAAAATGAACACTTGTAAAAAACTACACTAATACAAAATGCACACTTCTACAAAAAGGAACACGTCTAAAAAACTATTCTACAAAATGAACACTTCTAAAAAACAACATTTCTAAAAAATAACTTCTAATAAAAAATTACAGTTGCTACAGCTGCAGGGTGTACGTCTGCTCATTTGTAAATTGTTGCTCATTTGTTAATGGTTGCTGATTTGTTAATGGTTGCTGATTTGCATATCGTTGCCTAAAGTTAAAAGCAATTTGGTAAATGCTAAATCGAAGTTCGGCTCTGTACTGATCTGGAATGGCTCTGATCATGTCAGCAATTACTCCCCCAAAACGTGTGTCTTCATCTTCCTTGTCCTGATCAATCTCTTCGAGACGCTTCTCCAATGCAGTGGTCGCTGTGTCCGCTGTAGCAGCCCATCCCCTCTTCCTTCCCTGCTTTGCTGTTGGTGTGCTGGTGCGAGGTGCAGCTGACTGTCTTGGGGCAGGTGGGTCAGGAAACTCATGGGCAGGTGGTGCAGTAAACTCACTGGAGCATGCAGGTTCTGTTGGAGCCAGTGTGTTATTGCTGGAATTTGAATTGGAGGGGAGTTGAGATGATGTATGTGATGAGCTGTTTTGGTTGGAGCTGTTGTTCATGGTGCAGGCAGGAGAAGGAACGTCACAGGCTGGAGAAGGGACACCACTGGAGCCGTAGCTGATCTCCTATCATGTACACAATGCATAGTGATTAAATGTTGATGGAAAAAAATCTTTATTACAACTTATTTTGGATAGTTAATTACATTATTAATTAGCTTATAAATAAATAATACTTACTGCAGGCACATTGGTCTCTGTGTCTTTGGTTTTGATGAAACTGTCCAGCCAGGACAGTATGTTATAGATCGGTGGGAGACCTGAACCGGCCCCATCGCCACTTTTGCCCTTATTTTTTTTCTTTGCCCGCACAAATCTGTCCCTCATGTATTTCCACCTGGTTTTACACGTGGCTACGTCCCTTTCCACGGTCGCAGCCACTTCGTCCCATGCATTCCTGCTCCTTTGTAGGTCTTTGTACTCTCGTAAGGAGGTGTCGTACAAATTTCTGTGTTTCCTCACCTCTTCACAGAGCGTCTCGTCAAAACTTGCCTCCATTTTTCTTCATACGGGAACTGGAGTGTGTCTCACTAAAAACAGTCCGATGTGAACACATTTCCGGCCACACAGTTCTGTACCGTTTATTGTAGACACCGCGTATCGCGCACGCGGACGTAAAAAAAAAGCTTTGCGTGTACATGCCCTGAGGGGCTACGCGGGGCTACGCTTTTGCCTTGACGTACGTACGCTGCGTATAGGCGTATCGTGAGGACGCTCAAGTGTATCTCGGCCTTTAGTCATTTTAATTGTTAATTTATCTCTTCCTATACTCATCTAAGTGCTTCTAAATCTTTCAGATCCTTTATTATTTTTTCTTGTGAATTTTCCCCAACTTTGATCCAAATGCTCCCATTACATGTCTATGTTGCTATTTTTTTTGTTTTGTTTTTTCAGTGACCTTGCCTCACGTGCAATGCTGCTGTTTTTCTTTGTTAGATGTTCATTAATGAAGACGTTTGTCCCCTTCAATTTTCTTGACTGCACCATCAGATTTTTTGTTTTGTTTTCCTGCTAATAAATCTAACCACAATAGATGGTTTGCTTTTTTTTTCTGACTTGTTGGGCAGGGTGTGGCAGGTCGAAATGTCCTCAGGTTTGATGTTAATGTCTTTCTTTTGCAAAAAAGACACAACCTGTTGCTCCAAACTGAGTAGGTCTTGTTGGGGAGAATCTTCTGTGTTCCCACCACTTGCCACAGCTCGGGCATACGTTCTGTGTTTTACCTCAAGTCCGGTTATGACCAAATCATCTCTCTGTGTGTACTGTTCAAGTTCGTCCACTCTTTTCTCTAGTTCTTTTATTTTATTATCTCTTTCATTTAGAGCTACTTTTTGCTGCTTCACTTCCTCAATGAGATTAAAAAGAAGTTCTTGCTGTGAAGTCAACTTTGAAAGTCCAGCACTCTTGTAGTTGAGTGAGTTCTTTATCTACTCCATATTGTTTGTGTTGCTTCCCTGCCCGGCCCCCGCGCATTTCAGCCTCGCTCACCTTGATGGGTCTCCACTAACTGTCGCAGTTCGCTGCCAGCTTCAGCTCTTGGGTTAGCTCAGCCGACTCTCCTACCTCAGCTACCAACGCGGGCCTCTTCACTTCCTGCCGTGTGGATTGTAAGTAAGTTGCTCCCACCAAACTCAGACAAAAACCTCAGACAAAACACTTTATGTGACAGGGTTTGCTTTGCTTCCTCCGGGACATGCTTCCACAGAGGAGCAGTCGGGTCCGGCTGCTACAACTCTGTGAACATCGGCTTCCTCATCGACGGTTCCTCCCTCGGTCCCTTGTTGCTCATGCAGAGAACATCAGAAATAGCTTTATAATAGGTCACTCTGTTGTTGTTTTTACATGTGTAACATTATAAAACACTTTTGACATGGCTATATTGATCATTGTATTATATAGACATTTTTTTCTAACAAATGTGTTACAGTCTCGTTTCACTTTAGTGATAAATGCATCTGCCACGTCTAAAAATGCTTTAATAAACCACATATTCAGTGAAATAATCAGTAATCAGTAATCAGTTAAGTAATCAGTTAAGTAATCAGTTTGTTACTGCTCAATAATTACCTATTCATAATTGGATTTATGATAGCAGGTGCTCTGCTTTTTGGCTGTGTGAAGTTCTCTTCTATCGGAAAAGCAGAGAGTATGATCCGAGCTGTGACATCGAAGAACCAACTGCTTTATGAGCTGATCCGCAAAGTGGATGCATGTTACGGCTGGCTCAGGCCGAACACATTAAATGGACAAAGGACACAAGAAGGAATAAGGTAAATTAAAAAGCTTTATTGAAAAACTGCACCCACAGGGTAAGATGGACCCCTGCACTCCTCCCTCCAGGTGCGGAATGCACCTTCTTCTGGAACAGGGTCAAGGAAAAAGCAAAAACAGACAAAAGTTCAAACGAATGGTGGACAGAGGGAGTCAGCCAAAAATAATATAACGTCACCAGCGCAGGGCCAACCCATAAAAACAGGGCCGTCGAAGCCTATCTGGTGACGGACTACCTAACCAAAGGGGGACTCTAGGAGTAAAAGAAAAACGATATAACAGGACTACCGATCTCACTCTGTCATTAGGCAAACAAAAAGACTCCAAACAGCTGGCCACCACCAGCCACACAACCTCCTGGTTAAACAAACTTAACCAAACCACACAGGTCAGCCTCCCTCCTCTGAGCAGGATCCAAAAGTCACCAATGCAGCCTACAGCCACCAAGTGCACCAAGCACTACAAAGCCAAAAATGAGCAACTATTCCCAAGTGCATCAAGCACAGTCAAAATTCACAAGCACAAATGAACAGACACTTTCTAAGTGTATCTAGCACGGTCAGGACCAAACATGAGCAATTAGCTACTCACCAACAATCTTCTAAACAGAAGATCAACCTTCCTGACAGGGGCGGGCGGAGAACACCCAAACAGTACCCAAACAGTACCCAAACAGCTCAGCACAAAGCAACCAAACTCTGAGCTCACAACCTCCGCATTCAAGCACAGTTACTTTGAAGTATATATAGGCGTGTCACTTAGGTGCTCCTGGCTGAACACACAAGCCTGATCATAATCAGACTGATTAACCAACAAAACATGACTGCAGTCAACATACACAAAAAACTGTAGGTGTCAGCATGGGCAGCTTCCTCAGGATACATAACATGGGTACTAACAGAGGATTGCAGACCACCGGTAAGGTCGGGACTCGTGTGCAGCACATCTGGAGGCTGATTCATAGCTTGGGTCGGTGAAAAGTTCCCATAATTTGGAGTGTATTGGATTCCAACGGCCACCGGGACTCAAGGCCACAGAAAGAACACTGTGAGCCTGCCCTAAAGATAAAACATGCTAATCTAATCTGACCCCCTGACAGCCTGGACAGGCTGTCTGCAAAATCTCCAGAGTGGAGCAACTGAACTGAAGAAAATGAAGCTTCTATCGCAACCCCCTCCCCCTCCCCGGAGAACTGTACTGTGCCTTCTGAGACAGATAAGGCTGGCTGATCACGTCATCATCAGAACTCTGGCTAATCTGAAAAGGAGCGCATGGACCGTCTCACTGCTCCGTCCTCAATGCAACATGTGATTGTCTAAATGTGCTTCTTGGTATAGTTTTTTTCTGTCACACATGGTGTCTTTGTCTTGTAAGACAAAATGTGATACATTTTTTTTAATACTAATGCTGTGACCCTAATGGTTTCTTTCCTTGTTTTCACACCTTTGACCTTCATCCCGACACGGATGGGAGAGGCCGCGCTGAAAGAACATAATGTGATATAATGTCTCATGTGGTCTATGGCAGCAGCTTCACGCACTCGCCGCCTTGAAGATGACTGTGTGTACATATTCACGCTGTACTGGTAGAAACTTGTGCAATGTTAATAAAAGTACTCTTGACTCTTGAAAGATGCCGGACAAAGTAAGAAAAGTCGATTTTTGTGTTATGTTGCGCCAGTAGCTGCTCACACTGACTGACAGCGATGAGCTGTTTGGAACTATTGAGAGCTGCAGGAACCACGTGACCGCCTGTCGGCGAGTTCAAAGAATGTGTCGCAACTCTCTCTCTCTCTACGGCTCTGGTGCTAACCATCCATTGTTAGGCTGATGGTCCTCCTTAATCATGTGAGCAGTTAGTTTTGGTTGTCAGCAGAAAACTGATTGATCCACTATGAGAAGGTGCTATTTATAACACTGAGCTGAATACAGCACCTCAGACTTTAGAAGTCTTTCAGAGGAAAGACGAAACATTTCTACATTTTGTTTTGTTTTGTTTTGTTTTTTTGAAAGTCCAGAGGCCCAGACTAAACTTTTCTTTTTTTTCTACCTGGATTATTGAGCATGCATCAGTATATGGTGAGAAGTTCAGTTATCCAAGAGAAGCTTGGAATAGAACTGCTGTTCTTCCCCATCGAGAGGAGCCAGTTGAGGTGGTTTGGACATCTGGTAAGGAAGCTTTCTGGGCGCCTCCCTGCTTCAGGCATGTCCGACTGGGAGGAGACCCTGCAGAAGACCCAGGACATGCTGGAGAGACATGTTTCTCGGTTGGTCTGGGAATGCCTTGGAGTCCTCCCAGAAGAGCTGGAAGAGGTGGCTGTGGAAAGAGATGTCTGGGCCTCCCAACTAAAACTGCTGCCCCCACGACCTGACTTCAGAACAAGTAGAAGATAATGGATGGATGGATGGATGGAAACTATTCTCCAACAGTTGTAGAATAGTTAGACACATTACCCTAATTATCTGTAACAAGAGCTACTGGCATCTAGTGGTAAAAATGAAATAGGTTACAATCTCACAAACAGCTTAGAATTTGAATGTCAGTTGACTGATGCTACGTTCCAGTTGCATCGGAAGTCGGAATTAGGAACCCGGAATGACGGTATTTCCGAGTTGAATGCGTTCCAGTTAGCTTGTCGGAGCGACGACCAAAACAAGATGGACGCCCGCTACAAGGCTGTTGTTGTTCTTGCTTTGTTGGAAAATAAAAGGTTTCTAGACCAATTAGCAGCGAAGTTGAAGAGCAATTCTGAGGCTCTTGAAACGTTAACCAGGTATGTTGTTTCAACCAGTATTTTTTTTAATAAATAAGCTTGGCCGCGCAAGATGGCCGCGCTCAGTGCAGCCGCAGCTTCACGAGTTCCCGGATCATCTCTAGTTTTTAGTAATTTTAAAAGTGTTTTTGTACCTGACTCTGCGCGTGTTTTGAGGGTGAATTACAGCCGAACTGATCTGTTAAGAATTGGAGCGGATTTACCACAGGGCACAGCTGAAATCAGCAACGAACTCAAATCAGAACTCGGAAGATTGGACCTGCTAAAAACGTCCTTCTGGAAGCAGATGCACTCC
>JBBPBX010074180.1:0-17641 GCA_038048925.1 Garcialebias charrua
TATATATATATATATATATATATATATATATATATATATATATATATATATATATATTAGGGTTGTACATCTCTGTGTGACAGACGATTCGATTCACATCTAGATACAAGGGTTACGATTCGATTCAAAAACGATTTATTGTAAAAACGGAACGATTCGATTCGATATGCAGTATAAAAGCGATTCGGTTCGATTCGGTGCAGTATAAAAGCGATTCGGTTCGATTCGATTAAACTTCAAAAAATTCTACGTTTTAATATTTGTTGATGTACTGGTAGACAAATATTTCATTATGAAAGAAAAAGGACCATTTCTATCAATGTGACATTCTTAGAGCATTTTTAAATTTGTAAAAGTCCACATATATCATATCTAAAAGGGTGCTGTAAAGCACTGGTAAAAATAAAGTAAAAAGCCAAACAAAATAATCACATGTTAAATGTGTTTATTTTTAAACATGGACCTAAAGACCAGCTAAAAGAAAATTTCCTACAGAAAATACAGAAAAAATATAAAAGGCACAAATGGTTACAGCAGCATGTAATAAAATAAAAATCACTAGGAAAAAAACCCAGGAATAAGCTATAAGCACAAAGCTCCTGAGTCCTGTGCAATAACCTGTTGTGCAATAACCTGTCACACAACCTGTAGTTTGGTAGTTATGTGCAATATAGATCATGTGCATTTTAGCTTATATTTCATTACTACCTTGAAATAGTTATTCACACAAATTCATCCTGCTTCACCGTTAAAATTCTACCACGTTGTTTACTATTTTTCTCTTCAGAAACTTTGTAAATATTATAATTACTGTTTCACTTTTTGGTAGTTTATTTTGTACCCTCATTGCATGCTTTAGTATTTCCTGTTTGCTTGTTGTTTGTTTTTTAGCCAGTCAAAATCGTTTTTTCTCATCCTGAGCATTTCATTGTACTAAGTTAACCCTGTGTTAACCTGCACATGACAAATAAACACTTGAACTTAATAATACAAAACATAATGCAAGAACAGTACGCCTAACAACAGCAGCACGAACATGAGTTTGTGTGAGCAGGTAGGCACGGATTAATATAAAAACATGCTCTCTGTACCTCTTGACTTCTTCACTGGCCTGGTCCCTTACAGATCTAGTTGCCATCCTCACTTCAAAGTCTCCCAACAGCTCGTCCAGCGCTGACGTTTTCTTTTCTTTAAAAGGTGGTTCATCATCTGAAATAGAAAACAAGCACCATATATTACTGACTGTTAGCCATGAAGTTTTTTTTTTTTTTTACTGACTTTACCATTTTATGTAAAAATCTTCATCTGATGTTCAGAATTTATTTATGTAGGGACTCGTGTAAAAGATGTATCATCATTATCATCATCATCATGATGATTATTGAACTCTTTCTGTGCATGCAGATTCTCTCATTATAGTGAATGTGTTTTATGCTGATACAATGACTGCAGCACAAGTTTAAGACAAAGTCAGCTCATTCTTGATCACAAGTTATAAAACACAAACCTTTATGCTCATCTTGGGTCTGGGGTGCATCATTGCAGCCGTCCAAATCTCCATTTGCAGGTTCAGTCTGCACTGGACCTCTCTGAACTGAATCCCCCGTTACCTAGAAATAAAACATGACATTACATTTAGTGTACACTGTACAGTATGGTTAAATGCAGTGTAAACAATCAAAAAACAGTAGGCAGAATAAATCTAGTGACAGCAACAAAACACAGCAGACTGTAAGATGTATTTTGACAGTGTGCTGGGGATTTACCTTGTGATGCAGGGATGTTGTTTCTGCTGATAGGCTTGTGAATGTCCTCTCTGCATCATGGCTACTGTTGTAGCTTTATGCTTCTTATTAATCTTGTATGGCTGTGGGTCATAGTCATGCAGCTTATATTATAGGTGAAGGCTGAGACAACGCAGTTCGGGTCCAACAACGTGTTTATTCTTCTGTGTAACAACAAGACTGTTCACCCATTCTGTGGGCTCATTGACAGGAGTTATCACTGCTACTGAGGAAGGGCAGGGACTTAAAACAGTGTGGAAGAGATCTTCAAGGCCTGTGTAGCTCGTGAACTATCACTGAGTTGCCCGTAAAATTTAGTGATAACGTTACCCGTCGCTTTGTGTGTGGCAGCTGCATGATCCTGCTCGTTGTTGTGAGGCTTGAAAAGTTGTTGGTCGAGGTTTGTTGTGCTACCAGTGTACTTCGGAGGTGCGCTGCATAGCTTACAAATAGCGTGGCTTTTGTCGAGTTTTCCGTCCTTCTAGTAAAACCCGAAAACGTTCCACACTTTAGATTTTTGTCTGGCTGATGTGTTGAAAATCTTTCGCGGTGACTCGCTAGCGCGCGCGGCTACTGTTTACATCCATGCTCGCTCGTGCTCTTGGTGAGCTATGGCGCATGCGTGAGAATAGCTTCGCTCTCGCGTTGTTTTAGAAACGCATTGTAAACCCAGCAAGTCTCGCGATAACCGGTCCGTAACCGGTCCGTGTCTTTTTAACCGGTTCATCTCTGGATTTGTGGCTGGTTGCTGTCGGTTTACGTGGCTGCTACCGATGCAACCACATCGCTAGCTTGTCAAACCGGATATCCGGTCGAATCGGTTAATCTATAACAAGCCTAATATATATATATATATATATATATATATATATTTATATATATATATATATATATATATATATATATCTATATATATATTACGGTATCTTCTATCATTTCATGGAAATTTGTAAGATGATGTCATTGGACTGTATGTATGTATGCACTGAATTGTTATGTATATATGTATATTGTTGTTGTCTTTTTTATGAATACATTGTCATTTGAGGCACCTTTATTTTTCATTGTTCAAGCTGTGCAATGACAATAAAGACAAGAGGGAGTCCTCGACTTACGAACAAGTTCCGTTCCTACGGTCCGTTCGTAACCCGATTTTGACGTAAGTCGGAGACCACTCGAGCCGCCACTGATACATGTACATGTACGGTAATGAACAGTTACCACGTTAGCTATCCTAACACAGCTACATAATTATCAAAAAACACATACAGTACTGTACAGTACATTTAGAGACATACAGTACTGTAATTAAATAAAAAAAAATACAATTTCTTACTGTGAGCTGGTCTTCGCCGCCCGTCGGGTCCGTGTCTCCGGTCGGGCCTCATTAGCTTTTTAGCCCCCGTTAGCTCGGTGTCGTCCCTCCAAAAAGGCTGCCCAGCTGCTTTTCCGCATTTTAGCATGTTACCTCGGTGTCCATCAAACATCTGAGGCTGCCAGGCAGACATCGATGCAAGCTCCCGGCCCCAGCAGGCGTCTTGGACCGCCGCCCGTCGGGTCCGTTAGCATTAGCATGTTAGCTCGTGGTTCCTCCACTACATCTTGCTGTCTGCTGCTTCACGCGTTCCACAGCGTCTTTGTCCTTGGTCTGTCTGTCCCTACGCAAAACCGCCGTTCAGCTGCAGCGCATGTGTCCGCGTGGAGCAACCTCTGAACCAACACGCTTTGGCTGTCGAAGCCGGAGCTAACCAAAGCTAAGAAATACGGCGGCCGGAAACTGTCGGAAACTGTGTAATTCGGCTTAAAAATAATAATTGTAATAACAATACTTTATTTATAAAGCTATTTATAAAGCCATTTAAAACAACCACAGCTGCAACAAATTGCTGTACACATGAAATAAAGAACATTTAAACAAACAAAAAAAAAAAAACGTTTTTTTTTCTTCATATTTTTATTAATTATGATAAGTTTGTAACTCCGGATTGCCGTAATTCGAGGGTGACGTAACTCGAGGACTCCCTGTATTCTATTCTATTCTATTGTATTCTGAATGGTTTGTTGTACCTAATGTATAATATCAGAACATTTTAGAGTATAACAACAGTGGACAAGTAAAACGTTGACTTAATATTTCTTTTTGAACCTATCTTGCACATCTTGAGAAACTTTCGATCTGTATTCCATAACTTTAACCAGATTTGTGAGTCTGGTACAAAGAGCACATCACTAACGGCACTCTGTGTTGTTCTCTGTGGTGAAGTGAAATGCAGACGCTCTATCCGTGGTGTCGTTGGCCATCTGAACTCCAGAGGAGGCTTGATAAGAGGCAGAAGCAGCAGACATTCCTCTGGCCCAGTTCGTCAGCAGAGCCTATAGAAATGCACCAACAAGCGTGGGTCACACAGCGAATGTGACAGGATTTTAAACAGTACACAACTAAATATAGCAGGAACACCACTATCAGAAAATGAGTTAGGAGTGTGGTGCTAGTCGTTTAGAAAGTCATTATTCTTATCATTGCTGTCTCTGAAATAATTTCAGGTCTCTCCATGCAATGAATACTGTATAATGAACTAAACATGCAAGAATGCAAGGAAACTTTAACAATCTACGTGGTCCTCAAGAAATAGCCACCAGGCCCCCTTTAATGTCTCTGACTGGGTGGGAGTTTTCATTTTTTCATATTCAGTAGGCCTCCAGTATCTCCATCAGTTTGAAAATGCTCCATTTAGTTACTATCTGCTAGAGTGGGGAAGTGAGATGCCCTTATTCTGAGTCTATTAAACCTCAATTCTATCTCATCTTATCTACCTAATCTTTGTGTCTTATTGACCATGAAGTTTATCTTTAATCTCCCTTTACCCTTATTATCGCACAGCACTGTAGGTCTATTTTCTGCGGAGCAATAGTGCTGCTGTATTTGTGAGCAACAGAGGCAGAATCATTTAGTTGTACACACGGTTCTCATTCAGCTGTGTAATGGAATGTGTACAGAGTGTGTGTATAGAAATGTATTTCCCCGCTTTCTTTCACACTGTCTTCATTTGCCTTGGCAGAAGCTTTTAACGCCAGTCATACAACCTCCCCTTGATACTGCGATATTTATCTCCCGGTATCATCCTAAGCGATGGTAGCCTCATCGAGTCACTTCACGCTTCACTTCACTCCTCTGCGAATCAGCAGAAGGCATCAGATAAGATCATAAAACTGTATCCTAATTTAAAAGCGGCTCTCGGCCTCCGCGGTGTCTATTAGAGATCCGTGCGCTAATTCTTTTCATGTCCGGGGCTCCTGCAGATGTTGAGTTCTACAAAGGAGTCATTTGTAAGACTAATGAAAAGAGCAAGCGGTTTGTGGACATCAGGGGGGTCTTTTATGAGGCTTGGTGGAAGAAGAAAGAGAAACAGAAGAGGCACACCAGCCCCATTTTCTGAGCTGAAATTATTGCTTTATTAAAGCTGAGGGCTTCGCTCCTGCTGCAACAGAACAAACACGGAAAGAAGAGTGCACTCTGTTTGAGCTGCAGACTGAAGCTGCAACAAAGCTCATGAGTGGCAAACTGAAAGAAACGGTCTACCTTACTAATCAGCAGTGACCATTTCAACTAAATGCTAAATTAGAGGGAGACTTTAGTTCAAAATGTTACAGACCTCCTGCTTTTGTTTTGTCTTACTTCCTAAAGACTACCCCTGCCACCCCGGTAATATGGGGAAACATTGCAGATGTGTTTGGGTGAGAAAGAAAGGCGCACAAGATGCACATTATCTTAATAACATTCAAACGCCGGGTGGGATGTTTTTCTGAACTAATACAATTCAGGTAGCAGTACAGTAATTCCATCAACAGCCTTGATTGAAGCACAAATGGTAATATGCAAATACCGACAGAGATGTACAGCTACAAGCAAAACTCCGAAATCGTTTAGATTTAAAGAAATAATATTGCACAGAGGGGGGAAAAATTAATCACACGGAAAAGTGTCTCCTTTAAGATTGCACTGGTGTATTACCCGGAGGCATGGAATGTAAATGGAAAATCAACATTGTACCCTGTGATAAGACTAACAAATTAATAAAAGTATTTTCTTTCCTCCTCCCATGCCGACGCCTGTATTGAAAAGTGTAGAGAGGATATCCCTCCCACCATCCCTCTCCTCCATCTGTGTAAGGTTTTGTTTTGCAGGTAGCAGGATTAACATCGGCGCTCACCTTGGCTGCATGTCAACTTGGTTTTCAGAAACACACAGTCGCAAAGAGCTTTTGCGTTTGCTGTAGAAATACTTAGTAAAAGAAAACTGTGGTAAAATCACAGTGTTATTCATGAGGCTGTATCTGCACCTGAACTGAACGTGTGAGCAGTCACAGTAGACGCCTGTGTTCTGAATTGCATGTAGCTCGGTAGTATTGCGAGGCAGGAGGTGTTGTTTTTTCTTTTTATATTATTCTCTAAAGCCTGAAGGACGTGATGAAACCACTGAACATCTATCTTTGTGTGTGTTTGTGTACAACTGTGTGTGTGTGTGTGTGTTCCCTCAGGTCCTCTGGAGGATGGCCTGGAGGAAGAAGAGGAGGAGTGTGTCTCTGAGGAGAACGAGCTCTTGGCCAAAGATGAGTTCTCTGTGGAGGAGAACTTCACGGCAGAGTTTGAGACTGAGAACTTGAGCTGTGAAGATATGGAGTACTTCTGCAACAAAGGTACAAGTGTTATTTAATTTATGGGTTTATTATTTTATTTTTTGCATAAAGCACACTGGGGTTCTCTGGCCTGATACGAGCATAAACGTTTATCCAAACAGGTACCAAGCATAAAAACTCAAAGTTACCTTACAGTTGAACTCCTGTCAGTTTTTTTCAATAACATTTCTCAACCTGCTCAGATCCAACCTGGAAGAACTTGTACGCATTTGAGGATTTTTCCTGCATCGCTACCCTGAGCTGAAGCTTCCCAGTCTCCATTTTTGATATTTGATCCCAGCAATCCACCGAAGAGCAGGGGTTTGATCTGAGAGGAAGATGGCTCCTTCTCTGTGATAGCACTCTGAAGATAAGCTGTGCTACACCAATACTCTGGAGCACGAAGAACTCCCCTGTGAGCCGTCGCTGAAGCTCTGTGAACACTCGGCAGCACCTGCTACTGCTCGGAGGTCCAGCGCTATAAAGAACCTCAGCATCGCCAAATGCGCTCGAGTCCTCTTTGAACTCCAATTCAATTAGAATGCCTCTTTGTGTGTTTGTTTCATTTCAGTCACACCTTGCCATCACAGGAGCTAATTTGTGGTCTGCTTCAGGTTACAGTGTGAAGATGACAGACTTGTTCCACCCCCCTCTCCCCAACCCTCCTCTTCCTACCCTCCGGTTGGGTTTCTTTCACCACCGCAGGTGTCCCAACTCCTACTGGCACGTCAGTGCCTCAAATTTGACTTTTTAATGAAGAACCAGTGCTTTGAATGTCTGCCTCCTCTTTCCCCTTTCAAAGGAAATATTGTTTAGAATTATTTCTTCACACCACTAAACTGATGTGCCTTGTGGGATTACATTATTCGAGACTAAACAAATCTTTCATGTTTCTGAGGCTTTGCCCCAGCAATCATATCAATAATGCCTTCCTTTTGTTCTCTGCTAAAAGTTGAATGGCACAATTGTTTAAAAATTGCAATTACCAACAACGTTTCGGTTGGTAAAACTTCAGCACTTCAAAGTGCAACGTACTGGTCTCTAAACGCCTAGCAGCTAGGAAATAGATGCTGCAGAACATAATGGTGGTTAAAGAAGGAAAAGTACAACTTTTGAAATCTTCAAGAACATTGTCTGAGCCATTTGATACTCTTTTTGTTTTGGATAAAACCAGAAACTGTGACTCAAATCTTCTCTCCATGTTTATGAATAAAGTCAACACGACATGGCAATCCCAAGTGTCAAATACCGGTACTACTTTCCTTGGGCATTGGTAATCTGTTCCTTGTCACACCCAAGCCTTAGCAGTCAGATGTTTTGTATTACTTTGCTATCTAAGCTTACAGTAGCTAAGTCCCCCATTGCCTCCTAAGACCCAAATGATGTACTATCCACTATTCATTATTCTTTGTGGCAAATTCAGTGCAATCTTCAGGTGTAGCCAGTTTCCCTGATGTGATCCCTTCCTCAATTAGATCTGTTTAAAACTAATGTCATAGTGGCTTAAATTTACCCCACATGTGAAAAGGCTGTGAATTAAACAGGATGCAATCCTGGCAGCATTAAGTGGTTTAAGTGTGTTATTCCTCAACTATGGAAGGAAAAAGTGAGTCCCCCCTTGATTAACTAAACCCTCTCAAATGTGATGGCATGCTGTAATTAGCCCTGTACGGACTTGAACGTGGGTTTTAAGGCAGCCACTCATCCCATGGCCTTTATCTTCTGCTGCTTCCCAGAGAATAAGGTCTCCCGCGTGAGGTTCTTCCACTGAGCAGTGACTCTCCGGTCTTAGCTTAGCCTTGTATCTGTGTAGTCACTCGCTGAAATGGGCTTGTCAGGGGGACCTAAAACCTCCATTAAAAGTTTTAGTCTATAATAGGTATTAAAAAGCTGTAGGAACACAAAGAGGAGTACCAATTTTCATTAACATATGAAGCACTTATTAACTTTGATCAGAGAGCGGTGAAGTAGCAAAGCCGCTTAAAGGCGCAAAGGTCATGAAGTTGAATGCCACCAAAGACTCAGCCATTTGCCTTACCCTTGCAGAAAAGCACTCCCTAGAAAAGTGCATGGGACACCTTAATGCCCCATTTTCATGTGAGGGTAAAGAGCCATAACATTTGGTGATGTTTGAGTCCATAACTTAGTTAGTTAATAATGTCATGATTATTATATAGTTCTGGTTGCTTTATTTGTTTAGTTGGTTATGATGCCAATGGCTTTTTAGCAGCATTCTGCACTCATCTTAATGAAACTCTCAGTGGATCATATAATTCTTATAGGTTTTGGCTCTTTCACTTCATCAATGGGCGCTTAGGATCAGTTTAACAAAATAATTTTTTTTCCTAATATTATCTGAATTGATTTAAGGTTACAAAAAATAATTACTTTCACACTGAAATTAAAATATATATCCATGGTTTTAAAATTATGAAATTATGGTAAAGTAACTGCTGTGTGATGAGTTGCCAGAATTTCACCATATTCAAGGTATACTTTTTTGAAACTGTAAATATCAAAGCTGAGAAGTGCTCTTTGTTCATAGTGCATTGTTGTTACAAAGGAATACACTGAAAATTTGTAAATGGTAATTAATTGTAAAATAACTGAAACACGGTAAATCTAATAATCGGCTTTCATTGAAAAAATAAAATAAAATAAAAAACATTCACAATGCAACTGTTACACATATAGTATTTTATTTAAAACGTCATATTTGCATGCAATAACTTAGCGGCAGCTGTGGTTGCTAGAAGTTTATTGAGAAACCTTGAATAATATTGTATAAAACAATAAAATAAAATTGGTAGAATCTCCAATAAAATAGCAGCAGCCGTGGTTGTCAAAATTTCATAATACAAAGTAGAAAACACCACGGTAATGTGCGAGAATGTACAGTATACTTAATTATTATAAACTGTAAATTTCAAATTTTAAAACTTTTTTGTTAACTTGTCATGAAAATTATGTATACGGTAGTCCCTCGTTAATCTTAAACTCAACCTGCAATAAGTGAAAAATCACAAAGTAGGAATAGTAATACAAGTAGTAAGTAGTAGTTTATATAAAGGGAGTGGTGGTGCAGAGGTTAGAAAAGGTGGGCCTGGGATCGGAAGATCGTAGGTTCAACTCCAGGTATAAAAAACTCTGTAGCTCGGTGTAAAATAATTGCCATATCTTCGTACGACTTAGTTCACTGTTGCGACCCTGAAGTAGAGAGGGACTACTGAACACAGTAATGTGGCAACAGGGAGTTGCTACACAAGGGGGTCACTGGTGCCCATGTCCAGCTATCACTGTGCGAGAGGCGGGGGACATGGACAGGTGTCCAGTCCATCACAGGGACACAGACAAAGGAGACAAACAACCATTCACTCTCTCACTCACACCTGCAATTTAGAGTTACCAATCAGTCTAACATGCATGTTTTTGGTCTGTGGGAGGAAACTGGAGTACTGTACCTGGAGAATGCCCATGCATGCACGGAGAGAACATGCAAACTCCACCCTGAAGAACTCCCAGGCCGGCATTTTATCTGGTGACCTTCTCGCTGAGAGGCAGCAGCTCTACCAACTGCACCACCCTGTAGCCCAAGTTGCTACACTTGATTGTTAAATTACCATAAAACAACAAAAATATTGTAAATCTAAAAATAAAAAAAACATCTATATAAATATATGTAAATATGTACATGTATATGTATATTTATATTTTTTATAAGGTTATTATATTATATATATTTTATAAATATTATATATTTTATATTTTTTATAAGCTTATTTTATTTTATATTTTTTAAGAAAAATGTACAAACAACTGTAAAACTTATTAGTGTGTTTTTAAATGTCAAGTTTATAGTCATTTACCAGTAGCTTTAGTTGCCAGAATTTCACTGTAAAATCTATGATGACTTTGTAAAGTGTACATTCAAATATCTCAATTATACTTTAACTGCAACAAATCTGGCCATTTACTACAATATTTTGATTAGAAATCTTCATTTACTGTTGGATATTGTGTTATCAGCTCCACTTGAAGCTGTTTTATTTCACACAGCATCATCTTCATTACCAGCAACTCTACATTTTCCAGGGTTAAACTTTCTGTTTACCACTAGAGCTAAGAATGCTTCCTTGTCAATTACACTTAAAACACTGACTTTGAAACTTGGGCAATAAACATCTGCGCCCTTTGGAGAATAAAAATGTTTTAATATGCATGACATTTTTAAGAAGGTTTGTCTACCGTCAAAAAGCTCTGTGAAAAAACAGACATCCAAAGAAATAACCTTGCCTCTCCAAGGTGATTAAACACAAATCTTACTTCAAATAACTTCCCCTCAATTTCACATTTTATAGAGCTCCCTTTTTTGTGAAAAACATACAAAACAGCACAGCGGTTCCACAGCAAAGATTTACTCTCTCCTGACACAACTGTTTCTATAATGGGGAGGAAAGATCCCCTTTTAGCAGCACCTTTTTCTTTTTACTGAAATAGTGAAATTTCACCTTGCTGTTGTACCCTCTCTTTTATTGTTGGCTATATGAAGTTCAGCGCAGGGTGTTGCCACAAGCTGTTCCCTTTGAACGTTCCAAGTCTTGTCTGATGACAAACGACTTCCTTTCTTAGCTCAGACAGTAAATTTACATGTCAGTTCATGTGTCTCATTTCCTCTGTGTAAAAAGCCCTTCTACAATGTTATATTACATGCTTTTTTTTTTAAAGCTCTGACTTGATTTAGTTGCTTTTATGTGTCAGGCTGTATCAAAAACAACATTTGTACCCTTATGTGCTGTCTTTTACAATTTATAGAAATTACAATGTGACAAACATTTTATCAAGCAAGGGCTGCATGGCAGAGCATTGTTAATGGACAAACCCACCTTGACCCTTCAGTATCCTCTTGGTAAAGAATTGCTGTATCCAAAGTTGGCGAGTAGCAAAGAGAAAGTCACAGAATTAATGAGTCTTTGTGTAACACAGACATAATCAAAATCTCCAGCAACACTGAAGGAAGATCTGGGCTCTTTCACCACATCTGCCAGTGCCCAGAATGGCAAATGTGGAATTTTTATGCACAGTTGATGCTGAAGAATATGGGGAAATGCTAATTTGTGGTGCGATAAGATGAATCGAGTCATCCCTTTAGCCCCATTTGACTCAGTGGAGGAAATTAATCATTAATGTTTGTTAAGTATGACAATCTAACTGGGCCAGATCTACATGCTCAAAGACTGAGGCAGAGTGAGATAAAGAGCCCGGCTGCAGACAGAGAGGAAAACTGCCAGATTCTGTAATGATGGGAATTTATTGGCGTTTAAAGAGACAGTGGCGAGGCATCTCTCTAATAGCCTCCCTCCATTGGAGTGCTGCGACTGCCACAAATCGCATGCAATCCAGACCCATTTTTTAGATAGCGGTGAAGTCTTACAGCTATGCTTGACTTTTGTGAAAAAGGTTGCTTTCTGGAATTGACTTCATCTGTTGCAGCACAATCTGCATCAACAACCAAATATTCAATATCAGCTGACTGCTGCTGGGGGGGGGGGGGCGGCAAACATCCCACCTAATATCCTGACAATCACCGCCGAGCTCCAGCACCAGCAAGGCATACTGGGTAAAGTCTCAGCTGGTAAAAGCCATCCAGCCTTAAACCCAGTAGAGAACAGCAGACCTCCATCTTTACTTAAAAATACTGAGTCCCTGGTTTCAGAAATCGTGACTGATCTTTAAAGTCAGTGGTCAGGATTAGAGTGCTCTGAGCTTCTTAAAATCACACGCAAGAGATTGACATTTTCAAGGGCTTTCTTAGCAGAGACAATGCTAAAAGGGAGGGAAAAAGCCAATATGACTTTGTTGCTACCTTGCTCGAGGAATTGTTTGTGTAAATCGCCTATAAGCTTATTGACCTGCATGTGTGGCGCGCGGCGTGTGACTGCGATTTGGCTAGAAAGCCGTCCTTTGATAGAGCAGCGATAGGGCTGATTTTAACAGCTCACTGGCTTCTTCTCCATGCCCGCCAACCCAGAGCACAGCAGGCCACCTCGCCTCTCCGGCTCTCCCCATCGCCTCAGTTCTCCTCGACTCCTCTCACTCAGCCTTGCATACGTTTGGCTGCACAGGGAGAAGAACCTAAGCCAGACGTAAATTAATTATCTAGTCAATAATGCAGCTGATGATCATTGACATCCTGCCTCTTTTTATAGAACTGGAGAGGGTTCAAATAATACAACGAGACGGAGGATCTGTTACTCAGAGTGGACTTCTGTTAATAAATTGAAGCGCCTCAATTTCATTTTCCTAGCAGACAGCTCAAAACTGCTGTTGTTAAAATAATGAAACGTGTCCTTATATTTCTCTTTATTGCTGGTTTCATCAAACTAAGTAAAAAGAGTGCTGCAGCAGCACTTCTTCTGCAGCTGGGCTTTTTCCTCAGTGACATTTGTGCAGGAAACTTCATCAAAGCTCTGTGACATTGTTCCCTGTGAGGTTGCCTGGCCGATTGTGTTTAAAATGCACTGCAAACTGTGTTAGATAGAAGGCAGAAAATCCTTAATCACTGCTTAATTAAGGAATCATCTTGTAGCTTCATTTCCCGGGCTGTAATTAAACACTTCCAATACGTTTCGTTACAGGGCTTAACATGTTCGCCTGAGATCAAGGTAGTGCCTTTAATGTTATCTCGCCAGCTTCGTTTTTTTTTAAAAACTCCGCTCCATTGGAAGGAACTGTTGATACACGCTTTTGTTATCCTCGTCAAAATACGAGCCTAGTATGCTAAAGAGGTTCTTCAAGCCCAACAATAAATAGTGGGGGAATTTAGTTGAGTGGGCTGCTTGTTAATATACTGGGAAGGAGGAGGAGGAGGAGGAGGAAGGCTGCCAGCACAAGCAGACACTTGCGTAAGCAAAACTGGGTCATAATGACCTCATGTACTGTAAGTAGGACATTTCTGAAGACTTCCCTTCAGTTTCACTTTTTTTTTTTTATAAATATATGTACATCTCCTATTTTAGCGTGAGGAAGAAAGCTGACATGCTTTTGGCGATGTTTGCTACTTTCTTTGAAGTGAGCCATGTCAGTAAAAAGCTAAACAAGCACAGTGTGTGTGCCTGATCTGGAGATTAACCTACCAGAGAATGGACGGTGAAGTTGTGTGCGTGTGTCCCGTGGCAGTTTAAAGAAAGCTTGGCGTTTGTGCTGAAGCTGAGGCTCGGCTGCAGACGGGATAAACAACCAAATATCAACAGCATCACGTTCAGTGACAGTAGCCGTGTTTCCATCAAGGTTTCTAGATGCGCATTTTGAAGCATTGCATCAGAAAAGGTGAATGGAAACGGCAAAATGCGATTTAACTTCCCCTAATTCGCCCCAAAGTTGATACGCTCGCTTGAGGTGGTTTTTGGGGGCTTCGAAACAGAGCTGATGTGCAAAACGACAGATGGAAACAGATTTGCCGACTCAGTTCTGCCGTAGCGAACATTCACGTCACGTGACTGATCAGCTGTTTCCGCTCCGGACAACATGTAACATCGCTAAAACTAGTTGGCATGACAGAATAAATACAACTTGCCCGATAGCAACACGTACCTGAAATATTCTCTCCATTTTGACGAGATGTGTGGCCGGGTTCTGTTTTCAACCGCTACTTCCTGTTTACTGTAGACATGCGTAACGCTGACGTCTGACGTAATGACGCTGACGTCTGACGTAATGACGCTGTGCGTGGCCTGGTAGATGCGATTCAAGCCAGTTGATGGAAACACTTCTGCTTCGCATTAATTTGTATTTACATATTTGCAATATTTCAAAAATTAGCTCAAAATTCGAAATGAAAATAGATGGAAACACGGTTAGTGAGATTCTCATGTGAGTGTGTATTATGCTGTATGCAGATGAATCTACGCATCCTTTCCGTTTTTCCCTGTAGAGTGTATAAAGTGTAATAATCCATCGTGGTAATCCCAGCCTGTCGTTGACCGTTCACTATTTGGTTTAAAACATCAAAGGGGTGAAATAGATGTGGTGACAAAAGTGAGAGGAATGTTCCTCTAAAAAAAAAAAAACATCAGCCACCACTACATGCCCTGAGCAGGTTTCCTCCTTCTCGCCTGAGTTTGGAGACACACTGTGTCAGCCACATTGGATTTATTTAGAGCAACACACCAGGGGCGTCCACTAAACACTGATTTATGTTCCCATAAACTTTCAGAGCAAATTGTACTCACTGTAGACATGCAAAACAGATTTTATTTTACAGTAAGTGCGCTGAAAGTCTTACTGCTTCAACGCAGAGGCAGACTTTGTTTAACTCGGTCTTTAAGCGCTTACATCCTGGAGAGAGATACCCAAATATCCCTCAGCAAGGACTGCGTGAGCCCCGAGACTGTAAATCAGCACTACATCCTATAACACACATTCTAACTCGCTCCACAATAGATCAAAGGGTAATAAATAGCCACCTCTCTCCCACACATTGCTTTCCTTCCTGTTCCACGAGGCTTCCTCCTGTCCCTGCAAGTCCTCATGGGAGCTCCTTTTTACACACAAGTGAGCAGCTGGGTCTGGTCATCTCACTGCGAACGCACATATACAAAGCTTTACATACACAGCCAAACACAATGGCTGCAATGTTAGAGGAAATAGTTATAAAAGCAATTAAAAAAAAAAACTGGGACACAATCCAAAGTCTATAAGAATCTCCCCTTTGGAAGGACAGTGCAGTCCAAAAGGCAGTGCCTAATTGAATTAGATGTCTGAACATTAAATTTACAGGGAGGATCATCGTCTTCAACGACATTTGTTTTATTCTGTCTTGCAGGAGAGGAAGATGGCAACCGAGAAGGAGGAGCGGTAGAGATGGAGGTTCAAAGTGAGAAGAGTAGGCACGCTGCTGTTGGGCCTGAAGAATGGGACGGTCCAAGTAAGAGATGGCTTCACATCGCTTTACTAGACTTTCAGGGTCATTTGGTTGAGTTATTGTTACTTGGGCTCTTTTTAAAACATAATATGATGAACCTGATATGCTCTCTACAACTTTTAAGAACGTGACTGGATTGCAGCAGATTTGGAAATCCTTTATTGCGAAGGCAATCATGAATGTGTCTTCACCAAATAACAATAGGTTTTATTTATTTTCCACATCCATGAAATGCTTTTTTTATTGCCACACCCACAATTGCACCACACCTCAGGCACAGACCTAGCTTGACTCTCTCAGCCCACATCAGGATCATTGATAGCTTATATGTTTAGACTTCCAAGGGAAGTTTGAGATTGATGGCAGAATGAGATTGGCTTTTCTGTAAGCTGGTTTCTTAAAACGTTTCAAGTCCTGCTCCATCCATGTAAATAAAAAAAACATTGCCTTCAGTAAAACAAGTAATTATATATACGTTCCTTAGGATATTTTTTCAGGTGTTGACCCTGGTTGATTCATGCAGTCCTTATTGCTGTAAGTTCAAATGTTCGTTTTATCAGTATGTTTAGTTGTAATTAGTTACTTCATGCTTTACAAAGCACTGATGAAGAGAGGGTTTGGAGAGGGTTTTGTGTAGAAAGTAGGTGGGACCTACATTGCTCATACACAGACTGGTTCCAAAAGTACAACATGGCAACCCTTGAAAACTATGTCCTGCTTGTTGAAAAGATCCAGATTCATGCTCAATAATCCAGGAAGAAAAGTCTAACAAAGTTAAGTCAGGACTTCAGGACGCATTTCTTTATTATTCTTTTATAATATAATAATACCAAATACTGGTTTTATAAAATTTTATGGTATGTCTGTGGGCTATCCAGACCATGTTCATTCAATTTAATGCACAAAATAATTCTTAGATAATAAAATATCCCCTTTCTAGTTCTGCCTTTTCTCACTTCCGTTCTGAACAGACTGTTTATGATAATGAGCTCTGAAGGCCACGCCCTTCAAAAATCTGTTTACATTAACTCCGCCCTCCAAAGGGTTTACGTTAGCATTTCATGCACTTTAGAAATGGCTAGTGCTAGCTTAAGATAACTTACCGAAAGCCGTATGCGCGCCGCCATTTGCTGCACCTGTTAGCATTAGCCCACCCGAATCCGAGGCTAATGTTAGCTCATTCCTCCTCCGCCCGCTTAGCTCCGCTCGTTGCATGCGACGCTTTGGGAGCGATCACAGACACATACACAAAGTTCACCGAGTGTTTCCAGATAATTTATCCGTATGAGGCAACCTCTGATCGGAGCACGGTCCTCAAAAGCTAGCAGCTCCCGGCGGCAGATGGTCCTCTTCGCCGGTATGTCCAATCCCCACCCGCTTTGCTCCGCTCGTTGCATGGTCAGGCAGCGGTGATCTGCTCGTTTTACGTCTGCCGGCTGCTCGTTGGGAGCGATCGCTAATACGCTAAAAATTGAACTAAAACGTAAAAATAACAATTATACTTTATTTATAAAGCCATTTAAAACAACCACAGCTGCAACAAAGTGCTGTACACATGAAATTAAGAACATTTAAACAAAAGATGAGATGAAATCAGGAAAAACAACCGTCACGTCTTTTATACTGAAGTGGGTTGAGCCTAACCAGGGGTTGCTAGGTGAGGGGCTGGACTCAGGTTTGGGGTGGGTTGTGGCAAGCCGCAGGATTTGAAAACGAGACATTTATATCCCTGAAAAATAAATCTACTTAGAGTAAATATACCACTGGGTGCATTTCTTTGGCCCTAGGACTGTTTTGTAAGAAGTAAATACCCAAAGTAGAGTAAAAAAAACATTAAAAAGTAGCGCCCAAGACTGTTTGGAAGACGTCAAACCGAAACAATTTAAATTTAGCAGATTTGACCATTTCGTGAATTGATTAAGGAACGGTTAAGCACAGGAACCCTTGTGCTATAATGTCAGCTAAGAAATATATTTTTTCTCAGCAAAGAAATAATAGTTTTTACCGTGTTATCTTGTAAAGTCCTTTGTGCTCGCTCGCTTCTGTGGCCGCCATTTTCAGCAGGGCAAATGAGGCGCTGATGCGTCGCGTAGTGGTGACGCATAATAGATGCGTCTTATAGGGCGAAGCGTGTTATTTATGGATTCTTCCAATTTATTGACAATAATTGAACAAAGCGGGTTTTACACAGAAGCGTGTGTTAAACGCCGACAAATACGGTATATATAAAACCATCAATAACAAAATTATGTACACAGGGT